>JAKUCM010009209.1:0-16161 GCA_023374145.1 Lepidium sativum | reverse complement strand
TTCACCAAGAGTGGTGGTTACTGTTCAGATTGAACATTACAGACAAGAAGCTCTCACATCAGATGACCCTACACGCGTTAATACAGTGTTCATTGAGATATCTTGTACCAATTATCTTAATTAAACCCAAAGACAACAAAGCAAACATGTCTTATCGACAAACAAACAGTTAACAACAGAACGATTCACTAGTCCAATCATGTCATTTCAGTTGTCCAATTCACACACTCAATGTCAAAGAACTCAATTTGATGCATAGTTAAGTCTTTTCCTTACCAATAATACGAGAGATAACTCTAGATTTCCATATCTTAGACTAGTTCTCGACCTGCAAATGGCATATAGCCTACTGGCAGACGGTAAATCCACTTAAAGCCGTACATTTGCATAATTCGGGATCGAGTCCTCCTGCCTGCATTATGTAGGAATTTGACTATTGTGTCGGCCAATTGTGGCCCAATATAATCAGCCGTTGACGAAAAAAAAAAAACTAGTTCTCGACCTTTGGTTTTTCGGTTTAGTTGGATCAAACATCTCGATTTTTAAAATATGGTAACTATATATAAGTACTAAAAACTTAATTATCTTCTCCTTGATTTCGGTTCTAGTTTTTATGCCTGATCAGTAAGACCAAATATGACTGAGAAAAGAGACAAAATAAAAAAATGTTTGCTTTCATTAATCTCATTTTCTAAATAATAACATTGAACCAAATTCACAACAAAACTTTTTTATACAACTTTGCTTCCTCTTAAGCGTTTTATTCCAATCACATTGCAAGAATTCACCAACCAATCTCGTTGCTCCAATAATCATCTTTAGCTTCTCCTTAGCATTGTGTGGTCTTTGACTTGAAAGGTGAAAACTTTATTACTCTTTAATGAATTGTTCTTGTGAGTTTACATTTGGAGATAAACATTGTATCTGAATAATGTAGACTACATAGCTTCAACAACTCAGATGAACGTTGCTTCAAAGCTGGATCACAACCACTTTGGATCACAAGTAGAAGCTTTGCAGCTAAACCAACTTCAACAGCAAGTGATGAACATTCTTCAGAAGCTAATTTGCATACTGACCAAAGAATCGAAATCGCGTAGTTTGTGCATTTCTCAGATACCTTCATCAGTAATCTCACGGTATTAGGAATCGTGTTAACTGAATCTTTCAATGCCATTCTTCCTTCACGTTCGAGACACAATGAATCCAACACGAAAAGAGCTGATTCTAGACCCTCTGGATTTAACAATGGCAAAACATCAACCAATTGAGAAACTCCTCCAATTCCCAACCAACAAGTTCCTAACTTGTTTATGAATCGAAACCGATTTGAGCAATGTTAAAGCAGGCAAAACTCCATTTCTTTGTCTCCTATCTTAACCAATCTCATTAATCCGATAAGCAAACTGTGACTAGAAACAAGCTCTGCTCTAAAACCTTTCTCCTCCACTAACTTCCCAATCAATCTAGCACAATTGATTTTAGTTTCAACTGAACCATCGTTCAACATATCAACCATCAATGAGACTCTAGCAGGTTGCATCAATCCAGCTTTGGAATCAGAATTAAGCTCAAGATTGACTAGAATCGCAATAGCTTCAGATCCAACAGCATGAGAAGTAAAAGGACTTAAAAGAGAAGAGATTAACAAAACTCCACCTTCATCAACAACAGTCTTCCTAGCAATAGCATGAGCCATAACAACTTGTCTAAGCTCACTCAAAGCATGAACCTTTGCTTTCCCTTTAGCCTTTCTCAATGTACCCAGAATCTCAATAGCTCGTCCTTGCACATCTTCAGATCGTTTCTTCATCAAAACATACTTTTGTGAAAACCAACTGTAGATCAATTCATGAAGTGTCTTGTTAGGAGTAACAAAATCATCCCAAAGCTCTTGCATCGTTGTTGGACAAGTACAATGCCCTAACTTAAACCATTTGAGGATATTAGACCTCTCATAGGTTTGACCAGTACACAAAGTCACTGGATCTTGCATCGGCTCTAAAGAGATTGGACAAATGAAAACAGAAGGTATTTCTATTAACTCCAGCTCAGAAATCATCTTCTTCAAATCCAATTTCTTCTCATCAGCAACAACCACCACAATTTTTCCATCTCCACCACCACAACCACTGAGAACACCGTCTTTAACCGCCGTATCTAGATCTAAGATAAACCCACCAACCCCACCGTTCTTCGAAGGCTGAAACATCGGCATTTTCCACAAATTTACGCCACAAAAAGTTGTTGAAAAACACACTCTTCCTCTTCCTTTGGCTTTAAAACGGGTCAAAGAAATAATCAACGGTTGTGATACTAATAATTCAACAGTATCATAAATACATGATAAATGCTTCCCCACCAGCTAACCAAAAAAATCTAGATTGTTCCAGAATTTAAAACCAAATCGCTCAAGTGAAGAATCAGATCAAATTGAGCTCTTAAGAAAAGAGAAAGAAGTAAACTTGATAAAACAGAGGTAACGAAATTAACCAATTTGTGTGAATTAAGGAAGATGAAGATAAGAAGACAGAAGATAGAAGAAGCAGATGAAAGAAGAATAGTTATGGTGTTTTGGTGAGAAGGAAATTACTAACGCAAAGAGACAAATAAAATAAAAAAACTAATAAAGAAAAAAAGATAAAAGTGAACATTTCTTTTAGTTTGGACCATAGACTTTCTCTTTTTGCTGTAGAAATAAATTATATAAATAAACAGATTATATGAAAATCTGAAAATCCTTTAGTTTTTGGATAGATATTTTAGAAGAATATATTATTGAAATGAAAAATTGTGATATTAAGCGACGGAGATAGGTCTCGACGTTCGGATACCAGTTCGGGTTTGGTTTTGGATGTTCTCGAATTTCAGATTTGCAGTTTTATTGATTTATAATCCATTCGGCTATTTATATTTTTCGGGTCGGGTTCGGATATTTTATATATAAATCTATATAAAAACTTAAAATAAGTAAATATTTAATGCAAGTGGCATTTAGCCTAGTGACATGTGGTAAGTCCACAAGAGGCATGCGTATTTACACATCCTGGGATCGAGTCCCCCCGCTTGCATTTGCAAGAACTTGGCTAATGAGCCGGTTTTTTGTGGCTCAATGTTAAAAAAAAAAAAAAAATTAATAGAAATAAGTTTATAAAGACTTAATTTAACAAAAATATTTCGGGTATCCGTTCTGTTTTTAATTCGGTTCTAGTTCTGGTTCAAGTTCAAGTTGATTCGGTTCAGGTTCAATTTTTCTTGTTTTGGGTTGGTTTCGATTCAGATTTCGGATACCGATTTGATGTCCAAGTCTAGTAAGAGACATTGTTTTCTGTTTAAAGTAATTTTTATTTGTTTTTGGGGTCAAGTTAATGTCTAGATTTGTACAAAAAAGAAAAATAAAAAAATGGGACCTAGAAGATGCAAAAGATCCAGCAAGACATTTGACCATGACAGTGTGTTGCTTTGACTATAAGCCTCGAGATCGTGTCTCAGTATTTGCCTTTGACTGATCTGTAACCAATTATATTCAGCCACGTATTTAATTTTTAATTGTTGATTGAATCTTTTATACTGCAATCATTATTACCAAGTTAAGATAATTTTAACAATTAACTGATATATTTATGAGAGTCAGCAGAGAGAACTGAAACCATGTGTTGTTTTTTTCTAAACCACAATCAATCAATTTATTAATCGTTTTTATATAATATAGATAATAAAACTTAATTTTAAAATATATGTCTATTTTTAATAAATTTACTATATGTTATTAAACTAAATGCCACTTCTAATTCCATTGGTTATTTATAGAGAAGCAATGAAGGATTTGAAAATTATAAATCTTGCTCTGCCAATTGCTAATGGTTATTGAGTTAATTATAAAATCTTTAAAAGACATTTTTTTAGTTATCTATTGGGCTTTAAGGTTTCTAAATGGTATATCACAATATTGCACGTGGCCCACTTAGGTGTTATAAATTTGTAAGCCCAACTCAATACACAAATTGGGTAACCAAGGGTTTTTTCATTGGCGAAATCAAAAGTTTTGGGGCAAAAGTATAAATAAAAACTAAAGTATAAGGATTTATAATAAATAAAGCTAAAAATGTTGGACGGAGATTTTGGGTTCACGAAGAAAAGCGTCGAAAGTTTCACGAAGCTCTTCTTCAAACAGTCGAATTGGTTCATTCAGAGGATTCATGGATTTTGTTAAGTTTTGCTCTGATCAAGTTGTGCTAATTACAGTAGGTTTCTTTTCTCCGGCGATCGGAGCTTTTTCTCTTCCACCTTTTCCCTATTCGTTTCCTAGGTATTGTTTCTTCTCATCTATGTGGTTTTCTCTACGAAATGCTTCTTCCAATTCTGGGCTCTTTGCATTTGATTTCTCATGAATTTGGTCATATATCTCGGAGTAGTATATGCAGCGATGAACTCGAGGTAGCTTCCGCTAATTGCAACTTTCTGGTGGTAGCTATGGCAATGGGACTTCCTCGTCTTGTTGCTATTGCTTTTACTTTTATTCTAGTTTCACTCCTTCCTCTCCCCGTCTCTCTCGCTGGTGAGTTTTCCTTGGCAATTGGTGTTTTTTTTGTCTGGTGATTTCTATAGAACATTTCACTTTCATTTAATCTTGAACAGATGTTCACTGTTCTCATTAGTTTGTAAATTTGATTTGTGATGGGGTGTTTTTTCTTCTTCTTGTAGGTGAGATAAGATCTATTGAATCTGTACCCGACCTTCAGAGGCTAATGTATGTTCCTGTTGATGGGTATCCTTGTGTACGGCTTCTCAATCTTTCTGGAGAGATTGGATGTTCAAGTAAGCTTATATTAGACAACCTTTTGACTGATTGTTAGTTCTCGGTTTGTTCCCTATAACCTTTATGTCTATAAATGCTTAGATCCTGGATTGAGTAAGGTGGTGGCTCCAATCATAAAATTAAAAGACGTTAAAGATTTGGTTCAGCCACATACTGTTTTGGTGACAGTTGATGAAATGGAAGATTTCTTTACCAGGCATGTCTCCTTTCTCATATATAGAACTTGTATGGCCTTTACTCGATGTTATAATGATCGTTTAACTCGTGGAGTAGTGCTTTGCCCTGCGCTAAGCAGCACATACGCATGCATGAAATAGGTGTAGTCCTCTTTTTGGTGTTTACTTACGTCAAAAAAGCTTGTGGTATGCAACAACCCGGCATTCTGGAAAGTCAATTTGATCCTTAAATTTAACTTGGATAAGGTCAAAAAGTTCACTTTCATGTGCATCTTTAGTACTTAAGGCAAACACTTAGGTTTCTTCTTTTGCTCCATGAGGGTGAACTTTCATAGCTTTTACAACAGATTGCTATGGGTATGCTACAAAATGCATTAGGTATGCAGTAGAAACTGTAAGTAATAGGGATTTTTTGCTTTATGTACATTAGACAGACTATAAGTGGGTATACCTATAACCACGTTACGCTTAGACTTGTACATTGCTTAGACACTCTAGCATTTTTCTGGCTTCTTTCTAGCATTGTTTGGTATACTTGTACATTACTTATACAATCTAGTTAAAGATCACTCCTCTTTGTGCCTTTTCAGGGTGTCAAATGATCTGAGTTTTGCTAGCAAAATTGGTGGCGTTCTTGTTGAATCAAGAACTAATTTTCGACAAAACTTAAAAGGTACTATGTCAATCCATATATTTTATGATCTGTCAACTTAATGGCTGTTTCCTCATTAGTTAATTCATTTTCTTAATTTCCTTAAACACAAAACTTGATACCTCTTATCTTTGTTCATGGCGGTAGTGTTTATTTGTATTCTGTTTTTTTTGTAGGATTTTCTCCGGATAAAAGGTTTCCTCAAGCGCAGTTTTCACCATATGAAAACTTTGAATACAAATGGAACTCAGCTGTATGGTAGCATAAACTTTGTCTAAATCTTTGAAACTTGCCTTAATCAGTTATCACCAAGTCCATTGTTAAGCATCTCCGGGTTATGTGCTGTTTTCTTTTAAAACTGTAATTAACTACATGCTAACACACAAAAACAACAAATATCCTTTTTTTGTGGTCCATTTTTGGTATATATTGGACAAAAAGGACTGCTTGTATTTGCCTAGATGATCACTTATTAAGAAGTTTACAAATCAGCCGTAGATTTATATACCTTAGCATTATGATAATTCGTCTTATCGGATTTCCGTAGGGAAAATATGATTTCAATTCTTATGAGTAGGTGCACGTGATACAGATCTAGCAATTTGACCATTGTAAAAAAATGATTATTTGCAGGCATCAAGCATTATGTGGAATAATTACAATTTTCCTGTGTACTTATTGTCAGAAAGTGGTATATCAGCTGTGCAGGAGGTATTTACATGCATTCTTTTCCAATATTTATATGTTATTATCTTATGTTGTCTGGAAAAGATAAATTTATGACATCTCTAGAAACACGAGGAGATGAATAAAGGCTTAGAATAGATGAAAATATGGCTGTAAAATGTTGCATGAGATCTTGTCAAGGTCATGCGTAATGATTTTAACTGAATTAGTCTGTAAATATTTTTCTCAGACATTGATTAACCATTTTTGAATAGAAATACATATTTGGTCCTCTAAAGTCTGTCACTTTTCGCAGCCTGCAATAGGAACCAACCATTTCCTTATCATAAGTCTTGTGGTACTGGCAATTATACGGATGGTCAACTATGTCAATAGATAACATGTTGTTGTTCTTAGTTTCTTACCAGAAGATGATCTGTCAAGAAGCTAGATTGATGTTTCTATTGCATTTGTAGAAATCCAAATGTGTATAGTTGCTGATTTTTGTTGATAGCTTCACTTTTGAGGTTTTTAACTATTTATTTGCATCCTAATATATTTTTGCAGCTCCTTTCCAAGAAAAAGATGAAGAATAAAACATATACCACTGATGTTGCTGAGTTTAACATGGTTATGGAGGTACTTGGCTTTAGCAATATAGCTTGCTGGAATGTTAACCAGATTTGTGGATTTTCACTTGACTGAGATTCTGATACCCACTTCCTATTTTTTTCTGGATTAGACTACCAAAGCTGGAACACACAATTCGGAGGTTTGTTTGCAGGAAGGAACTTGCCTCCCATTGGGCGGATATAGGTAGAAATTTAGGAGGTTTAAATATTATTAACTACTCTGATTTTAAGACATGATAACTTTTAAAAGTATTCTAACAACTTTGTTATGAAGGACAGTGTTTGGTCCTCACTTCCACCAATCAATGTTTCGTCTTCAAACAACCGCAAACCAATTGTACTAACTGTAGCCTCCATGGATTCTGCATCGTTTTTTCGTGACAAAAGTTTTGGTGCTGATTCACCAATATCTGTGAGATCTCGCTATTTAATGCCTTTGTTTGATCTACTATTCTTATTCTTCTTCCCCTGATTCAATGCTCAATGAGTTCTCCTTCTTTCAGGGTCTGGTAGCTCTTCTGGGAGCAGTTGATGCCCTCTCTCGAGTTGATAGTAATAGTAATCTCAAAAAGCAGGTACCAGTGAATTAATATAAGTGAATATATTGTGTTTCTAACACACATTAGTGTGCCATGTGATTTCCATTTATTGTACTCTTGTTTTTTTGGTTAATTTTCATACTTGCGGCATATCTTGTGCCCTGCTTTTTGTTTGGCTGATATCTACATGTATATCCTAAATGAATGCAGCTTGTGTTTTTGGTTCTGACCGGGGAGACGTGGGGTTACCTTGGCAGCAGGAGGTTCTTACACGAATTAGATCTGCATTCAGATGCTGTTGCAGGCCTTAGTGATACTCCAATTGAAACGGTAATCTCTATTATTTTGGTCCGACAAAATTGGTAGAGACAGCTAGTCGGATGCATGAATCTTTTGTGGACAAAGTTGCTGCAGCTTTTTTGTTCCGTAGTAGCAGAGAAAGCAACTTTGTGATTTGTTAGTGGTTCCTGTGAAATTGATGGTTCACAATTCTGTAAGTCTGAAGAGTTCCAAATTCGTGTCTGAAATAGGTGCTTGAAATAGGATCCGTTGGAAAAGGTTTGAGTGGAGGGATGAATACCTTCTTTGCTCATAAAACTAGGGTGAGAAATTCCTGATACCCTGACACCCATACATAATTCATTTTATTATGTGAAAATTGCCATAGGCGACTTTACCGTTTTTGATGTTTCGTATTAGGATTCTTCTGTTACAAACATGACACTGGATGCTCTAAAGATAGCTCAAGATTCACTTGCATCGAAGAACATCAAAATTCTTTCTGCCGATACTGCAAACCCTGGAATACCGCCATCCTCCTTGATGTCTTTCATGAGAAAGGTACAATATATTTTCCAAGTAAATAGATGTTTGCACATACTTCGCCTTCAATTGATCATAGAAGAAATATACTTATTGTTGAATGTTATGTGATTCTGAACCAGATGGCCTAGAATGAAGAAGTTATAACATTCATATTCATTGTTTCAGAACCCACAGACGTCAGCTGTTGTACTTGAAGACTTTGATACCAAGTTTGTTAATAAGTTCTACCATAGCCACCTTGATGACTTGTGTACGAAGAGATGCAGACTGTCTTTCTCTTCTTTTTGCCCCAAAATCCATTTGGCACTATTCTTATCCCTTTCTTTGTACTGTATTCCAGCGAATATCAACTCCTCTTCTATAGTAGCTGCTGCTTCAGTTGTGGCCCGTACTCTTTACATCCTTGCAAGTGACAGCAAAGATACAAGCAATTCAGCTCTGGAAACCATCCATGTCAATGCTTCTTTCATTGATGAGCTTCTAACCTGTCTTTTATCTTGTGAACCGGGCTTATCTTGCAACTTGGTGAAAGACTATATCACACCAACAAGCACTTGCCCAGGCAACTATGCTGGCGTCATCCTCGGAGAACCTTCCTCCAAACCTTACCTTGGTTATGTCGGTGATGTTTCTAGATTCTTATGGAACTTTCTGGCTGATATGACATCTGTCGAAAAGGGAAATACAACCTCGGTTTGTTCAAAAGGAGTCTGTAGCAAAACAAATGAAGTGTGTATCAAAGCAGAGAGCAGTAAGGAGGGAACATGTGTTGTTTCCACAACCAGGTAAACTTTGTTTGCTTGGAAATTGCATTTTGATTTACAGGCTTAAGTTGTGTCTTATGTCCAATGGAAAGATAGTAAGTATGCGAGGAACTTGATAGAAATTGATAAATCTGAAAGGGTTCAGATGTAGAGCTTTTTAGAATTGGGAGAGTCAATTTTTGGTTTGTTAAGCATTGAGCGTATCACATAGTAAGTCCTTGGTTGATGTAGGTATGTTCCTGCTTATTCAACCCGATTAACGTATGACGATGGAGCTTGGACGGTTCTGCCCCCAAACTCATCGGATTCTATGGGGGATGGTTGATCCAGTGTGGACCGAGAGCAATTGGGATACTATAAGGGTGCATGTGTACACCATTCAGCACTCAGCATACGACAATGCAGTACTTGTTGCAGGTATTACAGTCACGACCTTGGCTTACATAGGAATTTTAGGTGCTAAATCATTTATCACAAAAGCCTTGAAACAGGACTGAGACTTGTATTTAATTCACTCTCTTATCGGCCTTAAGATTTACTTTTTGTCAGTTCTTACAAAGACATTACATAAGTAGCAACAACATCAATTTAACAGTGGTAGAGATTCTCAGCCAAAAGTTACTAAAAAAGGGTCTTTTGTGCTAATTCGTTTGCTTTAACAATACTGTATTTATCTATTGGGCTTTAAGGTTTCTAAATCGTACATCAAAACATTTCATGTGGCCCATGTATGTGTTAGGAATTTGTAAGATACAATAAAAATAAAAATATGCAAAATAAATTTTTAATAATTTTTGTTTCGGATATATTTTACGTACAAGTTTCAAAATTGACTTTTAAAAATTTGTTATAGGTAGACATAATAAAGTGCAGATAATGTTAAGAGGAAAAAGAAATATCAAGTTGAAACAAGCACTTGTTTGAAAGATTTGTTTTGTACTTAGATAATGAAATTGGTATTTATTGAATCGTTCACATCACATCGTAATTATTTTATATTTTAAAATCTTAAAAAATGAAATAAATTTGGTGTCATATCTCAATCAGTCTAATTATATTATTAATTTAGATATCGATACTTTGATTTTTTTAGTTTTTTTTCTTATGTGTTGGACTCTTTGATAACAATTTTTCTTATTTTATCATTGATTTTGTAAGTAAGCAAGGTTAAGCTTAAATGGATAATTATAACTCCAGGGTTGGAACTTAATTTTATATAATTTTTCTTAATCACTTACCTTTAAACCCGAAGGGCTTAACCTCATTCCTAATCGTATAAACTAAATTAACTAAATTTGGTAATAATTAATAAGATAAGTATCAGCAAAACGTACATATCTAACTATATGTTTTTATTTTATTTTTGTAAACTACTGGTTTTTAAATCTTGCTCCTACTACTGCATGTAAGAGTTCGATCTGTAGTGTTTTTAAAGATTTGTAAAATGACTACACTGGACTACATATTTTAATATGTTTTATTATCTCTCGTAATGAAAATAAGGATTTATAATGAAGTCTATCCATCTTCTCTCTTTATGTAAACTGTATTCATTCAAGTCTCAAAATTATAGTTTTAAAATTCCTTCACTTAAAATCATGAAAGCTAAAGCAATGAATAAAGAGAGCAACATAGCAAAGTTAGTGAAATCTCCGGTTCGGTTCTTAATCATGGCACGTGACGCATACATACATAGCATGACGTCATTCTCCGCCGGTTATATCTATGGTGTTGGAGGATCCGGAAGTTTCGGGTTACCCGCCGGTAGTATCCAAATATGTGAAGCACAAAGCACCACTCTTTCTCGTAGCTTCACTCTTACTTCACCACATGAAAAACGTTGTCGTTTTGTTTCAAGCTGTCCACGTGGCATCATCGGAGGAGAGATCACGGCGATGAAACGACCGTTGGATTTTAGGAGGAATTATAGTTGTGTTGTTATGGGAAGGATTAATGAAGAGAAGGCTTGTGATGAGTTTGAAGAAGCCATCAAAACTAGAAAATCATGAAAATGTTTTTTAAAATAATAATTGATGATTAGGGATTTGGTTTTGTGTGCATTGTATAGTCTTTGCTTATGAGCTTGTTGTTTGTATTAAATTTCAATATTTAGATTGATAAAATTTATTGTGTGACATATAGTTCGAATACGCTTTAAATCAACACTAGGATTTGATTTTCTTTCTTTTCGAAAAACTGTAATGGTGCAAAAGATATAAAAAAAAAGACTAATAAATCTTATAACTTTATGTCGATTTTGAGATTGTTAGATTTCAACTACCATTAGATTAGCGTTAGATTTTTAGATGTATGACTAATGAGATAAATGAATTAATTATGTAGGCACGGGGATTCGGTTTTTTAGCAGAACCGAACGGTTCGATTTTTTATGGTTATCGGTTTTTTTGATTTTCTAAAACTGATTCCGAATTAAGCTGAATTAAAATTTCGGTTCGGTTTCTTAAATAATTATATCGGTTTGTTTTGTCTGTTTTTTTGGTTTTTCGGGTTTTTGATGAAAATATATAAAATTCCAATTTAAAATAACTGAACCGACCGAATCGAGAACCAAATTCAAAAATAATTGGGTTTTGATTGGTTTTTATAAATAAACCAAAATTAGACCGAAAAACGAAAATTTTGGTTCGGTCAATTCTGTATATTTCGATTCGGTCTGAATGCCCACCTCTAAAATTATGTATAATTATCCAAAGAAAAAGGTCAAGAGCTTTTTTTTTGTTTTTAATTGGAGTAATGCATGTACAAAAGTTTTGGGGCAAAAGTGAAAATATAACAAAAGTATACGGATTTATAATAAAATAAAGCTTAAAATTTGGACATGTTAAGAAATTGGACGGAGATTTTGGGTGTGGAGTGATCTTCGAAGATGAGACAGCGAGAAGAAAAGCGTCGAAAGTTACATGAAGCTCTTCTTCAAACGTTGTATCCTCCTTCATCGCCATCGTCTCCTTCCTCTTCTCCGTCTCCGGTAATTTCGTATTCACCATTTGCGTCGATCGGTTTGTTTTATATTTTGTTTTGAATTGGAATGTGTTTCAGGCAGAGGAAGTTAACGAAGAACCGTTCGATGTGACACTCATAAATCCTGGTATGTTTAATGTAAATTATTGAGTTGAATTTCGAGTTAATTCAGTTGGAAATCACAGTCGAATTTGGTTTATATAGAGGATTATCTGAAAATCGATTCACCAAATCATGGGGTTAAGGAAGAAGAATCGGAGAAAACAGAGAAACCAAGTCGAGCTCAGAGGAAAAGGTTAAGAAAGAAGATGCTCAAAAAGGAAGCAGCTCGACGGAAGAAACTGATCGGACCTCTACTTCCGGCAGTAATGTCTCAGACTCCTCCATCAGATGCTGGTGGGATCAACCTTGAAAATGAGACGAGTTGCTTTCAATCTGTTCGACCAATTGCCCAAGAGAAAAAAGGTATGAGCTTTTTTGACTTTTTGACATTATCTTGATTCGTATATATCCAACTATAATCAACCGTACGAAATTGGGATAAAGGATTTTGTCAAGTATTGACTCTGATCAAGTTGTGCCATTGTTGGTTCTGTGCAATTTAGTCAAAGGTGTCTTTTTGTGTATTAATTACATTACTTTGTATGTGTCTGAGTCTCTTTTGTGATTTGTTTTTCGATTTGACAGACGAACAAAGTGGTAATGATAAGACTAGAAAAGTCAAGAAGAGGAGAGAAGCAAAGAAAGTAGCCAAAGAGAATTCTAAAGATTCAGTTTCCAAACCTGTGGATTCATAATTAGGGTTCTAAATGCACGAATCTTTTTTGTAGGAGTAAATTGCTTTTTCTGTAATAGTGAAAGGGTACATTACTAAATTGGTAATTCTCATTTTGAAAACTATGGAAATTCTCCTTTTACCCTTGGAGATTTAAATTACATCGCCATTGTCTTTGCCATTGTGTAGTTGTTTCTATAAACCCTAAAAACCTCTACTTTCTTCTTCTTCCGCCTCAATCGCAGAAGAAAATAACCAATAATGGCGGAACTAAAGCTGTCTGAGAGTCGGGATTTAACCAGAGTTGAGAGAATCGGTGCACACTCACATATTCGAGGACTAGGTCTCGACTCGGCGCTTGAGCCACGAGCCGTCTCCGAAGGAATGGTTGGTCAAGTGAAGGCGCGTAAAGCTGCCGGAGTTATCCTTCAGATGATTAGGGAAGGGAGAATTGCGGGTCGGGCAATTCTAATTGCGGGTCAACCGGGAACTGGTAAGACGGCGATTGCAATGGGTATGGCAAAATCGCTTGGCTTGGAAACTCCTTTGCGATGATTGCAGGAAGTGAAATTTTCTCCTTGGAAATGTCGAAAACTGAAGCTTTGACTCAGTCTTTTCGTAAAGCGATCGGTGTTAGAATCAAAGAAGAGACTGAGGTTATAGAAGGTGAAGTCGTGGAGCTTCAGATTGATAGGCCTGCTTCTTCTGGTGTAGCTTCGAAGTCAGGGAAGATAACAATGAAGACGACTGATATGGAAACTGTATACGATATGGGAGCTAAGATGATTGAAGCTATGAACAAGGAGAAAGTGCAGAGTGGAGATGTTATCGCTATGGATAAAGCTACTGGGAAGATTACTAAGCTTGGAAGATCGTTTTCGAGGTCTCGAGATTATGATGCTATGGGTGCACAGACTAAGTTTGTGCAGTGCCCTGATGGTGAGTTACAGAAGAGGAAAGAGGTTGTACATTGTGTGACGCTCCACGAAATTGATGTTATCAACAGCAGGTACATTAACACATTACCTGAATTGTGAACATTAGTAATAGTGACTTTGTTATTAACTGAATGAATGTACGTTGCAAAAGAGTTGGATCTTTTTTCACTTAGATGATTAGGAATTTGATTGATTTGGTTCACTGATTTCAGATAATGTGGCAAATTTGTGGTTACTGAGTCGCTTTATATGTTCTTGAAAGTTGAGTTTGAATGGTCGATTGGTGAAGTAACTTTTCGTATTTCTTCTTTCTTCGTTTGCAGGACGCAAGGGTTTCTAGCCTTATTCACTGGCGATACTGGAGAAATCCGATCAGAAATCCGGGAACAAATCGACACAAAAGTAGCTGAATGGAGAGAAGAAGGGAAAGCTGAGATAGTTCCAGGTGTTCTCTTCATCGATGAAGTTCACATGCTCGACATCGAATGCTTCTCATTCCTTAACCGAGCACTCGAAAACGAAATGTCACCAATCCTTGTCGTGGCAACAAACCGTGGAGTGACGACAATCCGTGGCACAAACCAGAAATCACCTCACGGAATCCCAATTGATCTCCTAGACCGTCTTCTCATCATCACTACCCAACCTTACACAGACGAAGACATTAGGAAGATCTTAGAAATCCGTTGCCAAGAAGAAGACGTTGAGATGAACGAAGAAGCCAAACAACTTTTGACATTGATTGGACGTGATACTTCCTTAAGGTATGCAATTCATCTTATAACCGCTGCTGCATTATCTTGCCAGAAACGCAAAGGCAGAATCGTGGAGGTTGATGATATTCAGAGAGTTTATCGATTGTTCTTAGATGTAAGGAGATCAATGCAGTATCTTGTTGAGTATCAGAGTCAGTATATGTTCAGTGAACAAGTCAAAACCGATGAAGCTTCTGCAGAAGACGAACCAGATGCTATGCAAATCTAAGGATCAATCTCTGTTAACCTCTCTATTGTACTGTGATATCTATGATTAGTAGGATGTTGAATTTACATTTATGTTTGGTTTTTTCAAAAGTTGTAACCATTCTTAAACTTGATCAACTATGGATTAGTTCTAGGCCTGGCCATAAAAACCAATTACCGAAATCCGGACCGAACCCGAATCGAACCCAAAAAAATATCCTAATGGATCCTATATTTATATATTCGAAAAATCGAAACCTGAATCGAACTAAGAACCGAACAGGTATTCGAAATATTTTTGTTAAATTTAAACTGTTATAGACTTATTTCTATTAAATATTTATTTATTTTAAGTTGTTATATAGATTTATATATTATTACCCGAACTGTTCTATATCCGAACCGAATCCGACCTAAAAAATAGAAATACCTGAATTGGTCTTAAATCAATAGAATTGAAAACCTGAAACTCGAAAAGATCCGAATCCGAACATGAACGAGTACCCGAACGCCCAGACCTAATTAGTTCGGTACAAAGGGATATGCTTTGTGGATCTGACAAAGTGTAGGCCCATTAAGACTTTTATGGGCTTTAAGCCCAACATATAAGAGTGTTGTGTGCAAATTTGACACGCATGCAAGAAAAGTGGTGTGTGATCACGATAATTAATTACGAGTGTTCTCTTACCAGACTTCATCTGTTTTTGGTGGCGTGTTTTCATGTAATGAATTTATTTTGCTCTGTCGGGTCAATTTCAACTTAAATTTTGTGAGAAATTAACTAAATTTATTGAAAAACGAGTCTTCTTATATTCCTTGAACAAAAATAAACAAGAGTTAAAGATGTATCGCCAAACAGATAAATCCAAACACAAAGATATGCTTTTAGTCAATTTACAACTCGATTGCAAGTAAAAACTTTAGTGAATTCCAATTTTTTTTTGTCAAACGTCAAATTTATAATTAAAATAAAACAATAAAAAAAACAAACCAATCCGCCATACCAGGAACACCGGACTCAACCTAGTTAAAACGTCCAATATATAATTTAAAGATCTGGATATCACCTACAAAGAAGAAAAGAATTCCAACTTATTTATTAGAAAAATAAATAATTTTTAACTAATTAATTAAAGTGCTTGGAAATATAGATGATGAATTAAAATAATAAGAATAATAAATTTAAAAGTGGAATAAATGGATTGAAAAGACACTAAAGAGTTGCAGTTTGCTTTGGTCATTGCAATTTTAATGGGGAATATTAGATACTTCGTTTTTTAATCCTACGGTCTAGAATGAAAGCTTCATGAATCTAACGATCATAAAACAATCTGATTCGACAGTATTAATGGTCCCATGCTTCATCCTAAACTTATTTCACTTTTATCCCTAAATCCAAATCAACACGCTTCCTTAAATTGGAATTGCATC
>JAKUCM010009208.1:0-19646 GCA_023374145.1 Lepidium sativum | reverse complement strand
TTTCATGTGTTCAACATGTTATATTAGGAGATTATTTGTTAAATTGCTCATGTGAGATTATTTGAGTAATCATGAGGAAGTTTGGGATTCAACATGGAGACTTTTGGCAGAACATATTCTCTTTAAGCTAAAAAAAGATATGAAACGCCAAGGTAAACTTTTTATCCTCTTAATATTTTACAACTCTATTGTAATTTTGTATCTATATTCAGACAATTATAATTACTTATATTTCAGATATCAATATAAGTGAAGATGAACTAAAATAATATACCCTCAAAGAAATAGATAAACTTCTTGCAAGTCATGGTTCATCGCTCTCTTGGTATGAATTGCATGCCACAATTGCATAGCTATGATGCTACAACTACAAATCAACTTCTTTGGGATGAGCGTAATTAGATCACACATAATTGGAGAAGTATCTTACAGAATGGTTACCCAAAGCCACAAAAGAGCAAAAGAAGATATATGATGAGGTACTTGACGTTGTTTTAAATGACAGGTGATGAAGCCATCGACCATAATCTCTTGATCGTCGAAGCCATCCAATACATTATAATCATCCGCCCTGGACCAGATACCCAAAGCAAGGCTATAGCCATTCGAGACAAGTTCGTTGACTCCATCGGCATGTTACTCAACCTGATCGAGCCCATAGCTGAGATCAACCTAGATCAACTCACCTTTGCAAAGCCCGACGAGGTTCTCACCAAACGCAAGACAAAAAGCTCTACCCTGACCACTGACTACACCGCATGAACCATTTCTTCAACTACTGGATTAACCTGGGTTCATTTGTATTATACTATTTATACGTTTTGCAGGGACAAGCGCCACCATCCCGTTGTAATTTAAGTCTTATGTGAGACCCAACCTTGGGTTAATGAATTAATTTTTGGGCCCATAATGCCCAATAAAAGAATTGTCAAGGGAGATCAAAGTTGTTGAGAAAAAAAAGGAAAATATGCATCTTCTCAACCTAGCATAAAAACCTAGTGTGTTCCGCTATTTAAACCCACCAACTCGGCGTCACCTAAGCTTCTTCCTCTTATGAAATCTTCAAACTCGAGCCTCATAGCAAGTATCTTCATTGCCGAAGTTGATTGATCAACCTAGAGGAGCCTCCAAGTGGTAAGAAATCCAGTCTGAACCATTATTTTTCGGGGCCCATAACTAATTTGATATTAATCGCCTGTTGATGATTTTGGTAGTTCTGGAAAGATCTTTCTCTCAAGTTTCTGTAGCTTCAAACAGATCGTTGATTGGAGTAGTATTGAGATTGTTTTTAAGGTAAGACATCAACTCAGTCTCTATTTCCAGACTTAGAGAATTATGAGTTTTGTTCTAATTGATGTGTTCGACTTGGCATATTTGGGGTCGTTTTCTGACTAGATCTGTGCAAAGAAATTCAGGTTTTTATTGGATTTAGATAAAGAGAACATTCAGGTACGCAACAGAACCCTCAGACCTTTGAATCTAGGTAAGATCTGATATGTAGTGTAGTTGCTTAGTCAGCAAGAATCATCTGTTTTGTTGACTGATGAACCCTAGTTCTGTCTGGTTGCTTGTATGTGAAGGTTTCTGCTGTGAAAGTTGTTGAATTTATTTTTGGCTGCGTTTTTGAATCTGTCACCGGCCAATCTAGGTGAGAATATGATCTGCGAGACTTTTAGTTTTAATTTAATATTAAACTCGTTTATTCTAGAAATTTAAAATATTTAGTTAGAATATTTTTAATCATATATTAAATATATATAACTCTTAGATAATATTTTAGGGATTTTGTGAATGGTTGGAAATAGGATAGTTGTTTAAATTAATACATAATATATAAATAATTAAAAATATGTATTTGTTGAAGCATCTCGTAAGAGGTGATATATTTGATATTTTTGATGAAAAGTAAGTAGATAAAGAATGAGTAAATGAGTAAGTGACGTGTCTCTTAAAAAGTGGTGATGCGGAGGAATTGGGCTACGGGCCGACAATCCCCGTGGAAAAGAGACAATGGTCTGGAGTGAGCCGACGAGACCGCTTCAGCCCAAAAACCGCTTACGAGCTAGGGAGGATCGAGTTATGGACCGTGGTCTCTCAACCGAGGGGTTCTGAAGCCATCGTGTAGTATGGTTGAGCTGATGTGTGCGACTTTGGCTGCTACTGGCAGACCAGCCTGATTGGTACAATTTGTTGAAATACACAAGTTGCACATGACTGCTTTATATGCTTAGGATAAACGATGTTTAGTATTAAGTTAGAACTTTGAGCCTCAGTGGGTAAAGATGATCTCCTCACTGAGTATTCTTCACCACAAGTAGAGTATCCTGACCGCATGGAATCACTCATGATACGTTGGGTCCTTAGTACCAACATGAAAAAGAAGGAGTTGATCCAGTGAGAAAACATCTTTCATACTCGTTGCACCATCAACACCAATATATGAAACTTAATTATTGATGGTGTTTTTTGTACTAACGTGGCAAGCAGATATATGGTACATAAACTGGAACTTTTTTGGATCAAACATCCACACCCGTACAAACTTTGATGGTTAAACAATAAGTCCGAAATAAATGTGGACAAACAAGTCATCGTTCCATTCAGCTTTGGCCGATACCACGACCAAGTGACTTGTAACGTAGTTCCGATGAAAGCCAACCACCTACTATTGCGCCAAGCAAGACCGCCCTTGTCCCTCTCCTTTCGGTCGAGTTTGGGACGACCATGGCAGTTTGACCGAAAAGTACTTCATGAGGCCTAGACCTCATATTTACACGTTTACACATGACAAGAAAAAGTATATGCTTGTTTTACACCAACCCAAGTCCATGAGATCCAAACCAAATAATCCAAGGAAACCGAGGTTAAGCGTTCCAATGTTTATGTTTCATCATGTACGGTTTCTAATACCATCAATAATTTAGAACAAGTGCTACTCATGGTCTTTAAGAACAAGTGCTATTCGTGGTCTTTAAGTGAGGTAGAGCTCCCAGCCAAGATCTCTTCTCTTTTGGACAGGTTTAAGAACATGTTCCCCAACCGACCAACATACCACGTGAATCATGACGAATCCCGAGAGCTAGAGAAACAAGTCTGAGACCTGATGGATAAAGGATACATTCGAGAGTCTCTAAACCCATGCGCCATAACAATATTATTAGTACCAAAGAATGATGGTTCATGGAGGATGTGTGTGGATTGTCGAGCAATCAACAACATCACTATCAACTACTGACATCCAATTCCACGACTAGACGACATGTTCGACAAGTTTAGTGGAGCATTCATCTTCTCCAAAATAGACCTCAAGAGCGGATTTCATCAAGTCAGGATGAAGGAAAGCGACGAGTGGAAAACCGCCTTCAAGACAAAACAAAGCTTTTACGACTGGTTTGTCATGCCATTTGGGCTCACAAATGCATATATCCCCTTCATGCGACTCATGAACCAAGTTTTGCGCCCCTTTATATCAAAGTTTGTTATTGTATACTTCAATAATATCCTTATATATAGCGAGATCATGACCAAAAATGCGAGACACTTTGTTTTTAGGCTTTGTTGTGAGTTCGACATGTTTACATGTTGATCAAGAGAAAATCAAGGCCATTCAAGAGTGGTCAACACCAAGTACTATCAGACATGTCCACAATTTACACGGACTAGCTAGTTTCAATAGGCGGTTCTTCCAATACTTAAGCACCATTGATTCGCTTCTCACGATTGTCATTAAAAAAGGATGTGGCCTTCTATTGGGGATCAGACCAAGAATCAGCCTTCCGAAAGCTAAAAGATCATCTAACACAAGCTCAGGTATTGACTTTTCCTAATTTTAATCAAACGGTCAAAGTTGAGTGTGATGCCTCAAAGATAGGTATTAGAGCCGTCTTGACTCAAGGAAGAAGACTTATGGTATTCGTTAGTGAGAAGTTAAGCGGAGCCACACTCAATTACCTGACTTACGACAAAGAGCTTTACGCATTGGTGCGTTTGTTGGAGACTTGACATCACTACCTTTGGCCAAGACATTTGTGGTACTCACAGACCATGAGACATTAAAACACTTGAGAGGCTAGACCAATCTCAAGAAGATACATGCTCGTTGGCTCGAGTTCATAGAGATTTTCCCTTATGTGATAATGTACAAGAATGACAAAGAAGATATGCCCTCATCTCCATGATGGAGGCTAAGGTATTGGGTTTTGAATCAATTAAGACTCAATATGCGGATGATACAAGGAAACCTTCGAAGCTTGCAGCTAAGGAGTCTATGGAGACTTTTACATCCACGACATATTCATCTTCAAGAAACGACGACTTTGCATACCTCAAGGATTAATCAAGGAATTACTAGTGACAAAGGCACATAGAAGAGGACTTATAAAACACTTTGCCGTCAAAAAGACTTTAAGTACGGTCAAGGAACATTTACTTTGGCTGCATATGAAAAGAGACGTCACCAAACATTTTAAACAATGCATTGCCTGCCTTAGGCCAAATCCAGGTCACATCTACACGGATTATACATTTTACTTATTCTTTACGATCATTGGGTAGATGTGTCTATGGATTTTATTGTAGGTTTACCCAAGTACCAAAAGAAAGATACCATCCTAGTCATGGTAGACAAGTTCTCCAAGATGGCACACTTCACTCCATGTGAAAAGGGCCATGATGCATCACTTATTGAAACTCTTATTATGTGAGACATCATACAATTACACGGCATACCCCGCACTATTGTGCAAACCGCGACCCCAAGTTCCTTAGCTACTTCTGGCACACCTTATGGAAAAAGCTCAAAACCAACTTGTTGTACTCAACAACCTGTCACCCGCAAACAGAAGTCGCCAATCAGACCGTGTTCGCCTTAATCATAACAGTCGTCAGCACGAACATGAGGACCAGATCTAAGGTTTTACCATACATAGAGTTTGCCTATAATTGTGCTGTTCATTGTACAACTAGCCGTTGGAGACATGTTCGTTGAATCCATCTAAACACTACTCAACCTGATCGAGTCCATAGCCGAGATCAACCTAGATCAACTCAGCTTGCTAAAGCTCGACGAGGTTATCACAAAATGCACCACAAGAAGCTCTACCCCCACCATGGAACACACCATATGAATCAATTCTTCGACTGCCGGATTAACCTGGGTACGTTTGTGTTTTACTATTTCTGTGTTTGTAGGGGCAAGCATCACCATCCTGCCATAGTTTAAGTCTTACGTCTAGGATTGTTCAGTCCAAAGAGACAAGTATAGTTGCCAATTCATGTGTCAACATACTTGCCATTTTTGGACTTTTTAGAGTCTTTAATGCGTTCCTGTTTTGTTAGGAGTATTGTGTCACTCATTTCCTTTTCTGTTAGTGTCGACACTATGTTATCATTATGTTGACATTATGTTGTCACATTAAACTTTCCCTAGAAGGCCCCATCAATCGAACCACTATATAAGTTTTCTTTGTGGCATTTGTATTCTTCACCTTTTTTATTAATAAAGAACGAATTTTCTCTTTTGCAGAAAACCCCAACCGCCACTCTTCTTTGAGGATTCAAGACGAGCGACGAGTTCATCCTTGTGAGGATTCCAAGGCTTGAATGGATCCGAGAATATCAAAAGAATCATCACCTCCTTTGTTGTTCTCCTTCAACCATTTTCGCCATTCTAGTTTCCAATAATTTAGAGTCACCAAGGTCTAATCCACGAATCCATATTCAGACTCCTCACCACCGAGACTCTCATCAACAAGGGTGGATCGTATTTTGTATCAGGCTTTGATGGAACTGGGAAGACCTTTATATGGAGATTATTGTTAGCTACCATTAGATCTAGAGGAAACATATTTCTTAATGTTGCATCTAGCGGAATGCATCCTTTGTTAGAAGGTGTGAGAACAACACACTTAAGGTTTCATATACCTATAAATGTCGATGAATTTAGCACATATTCTATTACAAGAAGATCTGAGATTGGAAATTTGGTTAAAGAAGCTAAACTCATTATTTGGGACAAAGCGCCACTGACCAGTAAATATTATTTTGAAGCTCATGATCGAAGTCTGAAGGACCTTATTCGTGACCCAGATAACATAAGTTTCGAAGCTAAAATACTAACTGGGACTATGATTCGCACAATGGTTTTAATACTTAGGATGGTTATATCACCTTCTAATGCATAAATACATTTCCAAATGAGATGAAGGCAGTTCTCAATCATGGTTTCATTTGCAATGACAATCAACAAAAGCCAAGGCCAAACTCTTAGACATATTGGACTCTATTTTCCTAAGCTAGTTTTTCCACATGGTCAGTTGTATTTCGATATGTCTAGGTTACTAAAAAATCTGCCCTCAAGATCTTGGTTATTGATAGGAAAGGAAAACCTCAAAGTTGAACACCAAATGTTGTTTACATAGAGGTTTTCCAAAATGTTGTGTAGATAGGTAATGATTATAATATTTTGTAATTTTCAGTGTATGTTTCCTTTTATGGTATGTTGTCTTGCAGGCGTAAAATCAAAAACATATGAAGTATTTTGTAATTCACAGTACCACATTAATGATATCGTCGTTATTATAATTTCACTATATTATATGGTTTGAGTGAGTGTATGATTTAGTTATGGAGATATCTGACCTTTATGTGTGCATTATTTATTCCATAGAATGTATGGAACATGTTCTCGATCTTCATATTAGCTGAAATTTTAAACACACACATCATCAGATTTGTAAGGAAATACCTTAACTTCATATCATAGTTTAACTTTTATCTAAATTACCAAGTAATATTTTCGTACTTAACATTTTGAAATTTTGTCATAGTAAGTGAACAAACATTGTATTATTACCATGGTTTAAAAGTATTTAATATTGAGATTAAGATATAAAAATCTTTATATTTAGGTTATAATCTTATATTTGGGCTTTAGTTATTATACTAGTAAATCTATATATATATATATATATATATATATATATATATTTGTATCTACAACTATCAATACAACTTCTCTTTTCCTAAATCTGTACATGGTATGAGAGCACAAAACCCTAAGCTTACCAATTGCAAACAGGGAGGTCAATCTATTGCAGAGTATTTTGGTCGCTTTTCTAAGCTTTGGGAAGAACTTCAAGATTTACAGAGCACTCGTTCATGTTCTTGTGATGTTGCACATGATATTGAAAGATATGGAGAGGATTCTTGAGTTCACAAGTTTCTGTTTGGTCTAGATGATTCTCATTTTCGTGTCATTCGCTCTCAGCTCATTAACGAAGACCCACTACCTGATCTTAATATTGTCTATGCTCGTGTTGCTCGGGATGAACAACATCTTCTCTCTGTGCGCTCCCAAGAGGTCGTTGCTGATGTTGTTGGTTTCTCCGTTGAGCAAGATTCGTCATCACCTACTGCTGCTACGGTTTCTTCTTCTCGAAATCGTGATGTGCAACGATTTTGTACACATTGTAATCAAAAGGGTCATAATACTTCTGAGTGCTTCTTGCTGCATGGTTTTCCAGATTGATATTTGGAACAACAACAATAACGTGGCGTGACTCTACGAGGGGAATGGGTGGTCGCACGAACTCAAGGTCATGTGGTCGTGGACGCTCTATCCCGTCTTTGGCGAATGCAGCTGTTGCATCGTGTTCTATGTTACCTTCTTAGGAACAAGTGGCACAGTTGATTGCTCTTCTTCAAGAACAAGAAAAGCCAGTCATTACTGACCGTGTGTCGAGTAAAGCACTTATAATTGATGTGTAACTAGATACATGTTCTTCACACATTCTGGGAAATTATTTATTCGACATGATTATGCTCTTGACTCTATGCTTTATGTTCCTGATTTCAGCAGCACTTTGATTTCGGTTTCTAAGCTTCTCAAATAAACTGGTGGTGTTCCTATATTTACTGATACACTTTGTCTTTTACGGGACCGTTTCATAAGGATCCTGATTGGAACCGGTGAAGAGCGAGGGGGTGTGTATTACTTCACAGGTCTTAGTGTCGCCAAACCTGCTCTTATTTATGTTGCTTCTACTACTTTGTCTCTGGATGTTCTTTGGCATCGTCGACATGGACATCCATCTTCTCAAGTTTTGCATTCGTTACATTTATTTAATAAGTCTGTTGTTGATTTCGAGAGTCAAAGGTCTTGCGACATTTGTTTTCGATCTAAACAAACTTGTTATGTTTTCAATGAAAGTTATAATAAAGCTTCAACATCTTTTGAATTGATACACTATGACGTTTGGAGACCCTATCGTATGCCATCTTCATGTGGTGCATCATATTTTTTTGACAATTGTTGATGAATACACAAGAGTTATTTGAGTATTCCTCATGTTAGAAAAATCAGAAGTTGCACAACTTCTGAAGAATTTCTTCACTATTGCTATGAGACAGTTTTCTAAAACTGCTAAGTATATTCGTAATGATAATGGATATGAGTTTCTGGTTTTGAAATCGTTTCTAAGGGCAGAAGGAATACTACATCAAACCTCTTGTGTTGATACTCCACAACAGAGTGGTCGTGTGGAGAGAAAACATAGACATATACTCAATGTTGCTCGCTCATGTTTGTTTCAAGCACGGTTGGGCGAGAGTTATCTTACTGCATCTCACTTGATCAATCGTACACCTAGTCCTTTACTTCATGGTAAGACACTGTATGAGCTGATGCATGGTACTCCTTTAACTTATAATTGCTTGCTTTTCTTTGGCGTGCTCGTGAAAAGGATAAGTTTGGTGAACGTAGCAGGAAGTGTATTTTTCTCGATTATCGATATGGAAAAAAAGCTTGGACGTTGTATGATATTGAGAGGTATTTTATAGCCGTGATGTTCAGTTTCAAGAAGAGGTCTTTCGGGGAATGCCTATGGATCGTGTTCTTGAGGAACTAGTCTCTACTAATCCTTTTGTTGATGATTGGTCCCCTATCATGTTTTCTAAACCTTCTTATTCAGATACTTCTATGCCCGTATCTCCGAGCTCTCCAATGGCACCTGATTCTCCACATCTTGTTCTCGACAATACATCTGATTCTTCTAGCTCTTTGCGTGTTGAACAACAATCTCCAGGTCTACTAGAACTTCTTGGCCGTGGACACCGGACAAGACCACCTTCAATTTTACTCAAGCACTTTGTAACAAATGTAGAGAAACTTAATACACACTCTCCTCTTGCTCTTCCTCCAACGATCATGGGTTCCTCTATGGTCTCAGGTAATACAATGTATCCGATAAGAAATTATGTTTCTAATATTGCTTACTCTTCAAAACATACAACTTTCTTGGCAGCGATTACTTCTTCTCATGAACCTACTTCTTACAAAGAGGCAAGTGAAGAAGACGTTTGGCGTAAATCAATATGCGAAGAACATTCAACATTACAATAGAATGATACTTGGATTGAGACAACATTACCTCCAAGAAAAAAGGCTATCGGTTCCAAGTGGGTTTGTAAGATCAAGTATAGCGCTGATGGTACTATTTCTCGGCACAAGTCAAGGTTGGTTGCACTAGGGAATCGTCAAAAGGAGGGTGTAGACTATTCTGAGACCTTTGCACCAATTATTAAACAATCTACAATCTGAATTCTCCTTGTTGTAGCTGCGACAAAGCATTGGGACGTTCATCAAATGGATGTACATAATGCTTTCTTACATGGCGATTTGGATAAAGAAGTCTATATAAAACATCCACCGGGATTTGCGCCAACTGATCTCAATGTTGTGTGTCTCCTCAAGAAGTCTATTTATGGACTGAAACAGGCTCCAAGGTGTTGGTTCTCCAAACTCAGCGGTGCTCTTCTTTCGTATGGATTTGTTCAAAGCAAAGTTGATCTGTCACACTTCTCTTACACGAAGCCACAAGTGAGCATTCATATTTTAATATATGTTGATGATTTTGTGTTGGCAAGCAATTGTCTTTCTACACTGCAACGGTTCAAAGTTTATCTTGGTGAATGTTTTCATATGAAAGATTTGGGGAATTGATATACATTTTAGGGATCAAAGTTGCTAGGAATATTGAAGGTTTCTTTCTTTCCCAATGGAAATATGCTTTGGATATTGTTGCTGAAATATGATTGTTGGCCTGCAAGCCTTCTTCTATACCCATAGAGCCTAATTACAAGTTGTTCGCTGCCACAGGTTCACCTCTTGTCGATCCCTTACCATATCGACGTTTAGTGCGATGTTTGATTTATCTAACATTCACTCGACCTGAACTGTCTAACATCATTCACATTCTGTCCCAATTCATGCACAACCCACTTCAGGAACATTAGGATGCTGCTTTACGTACAATGCGATACTTGAAGGGCTCGTCAGGTCAGAGTATACTTATTAGGTCGGATTCTTCTCTGCATCTTACTGCTTACTGCGTTGCTGATTGGGGTGCATGCCCTCTAACACATTGATCTCTCAGTGCTTATGTTGTTCTTCTTGGCAACTCTCCGGTTTTATGGAAAACTAAGAAACAAGACACCGTTTCTTTGTCCTCTACTGAACCTAAATATCGTTCTATGGCATATACTTTGAAAGAATTAAAATGGCTCAAAGAACTTTTATCGTTTGGTATTGATCATGACCCACCTATAACTTTGTATTGTGATAGTAAGTCAGCAATACATATTGCTGCCAATCCAGTATGGCATGTCCTAAATCTGCAAACAACGGCCATTCAATTAAAGTTAATAAGTATACATTCAAGTAATAAAAGAACTTAGACGTTTATGTTACTAAGAGTATTTTTTAATCATTACAATTTTTTAGCAAAATAAAACAGAGTTAAATAGTAATAGCTATGTGCAGTAAAGAATATTTCGAGAAATGTTATATATCTAAATAAGTTAAGAGCAAATGTTTTAGCTAATAAATGCAGCTTAAAAATTAACAAAATTGTCAACAAATAAATTCAAGGTAACTAAAATGTCGTCAACTACAACAATTCGAGAACTTAATGATTTATCCAAAAAAGCACAAAAGAATAACACAATTCTGCCTAGCTATATATATATATATTTGAAAACCTATAAGGCTTAGATCGATCTTATCATACTAAAATATAAAGGATAAGAATAATTTAAATTAGATTCGATTATCATTATCATCTCAAAAATCGAGTATATTGTGTGGATCATTTAGAACAAAATAATAATCGAATTTACATACCAAATATATCTACATCTGTTTATACTATAACTTCTAATCTCAAACTGCTTGAGAAACATGTAGAATTGATAAAGATTCTGAGTCGCAGATCGGCGGATTAGGGTTATTAATTCTTAGATATACCCCTATTTGTTTATGAGTCGTGAGTAGTGGAGATAGTTCGGCTAAGATCATTCAGCTGGGGTTACATCTGTTAACGTTGTGTGTTTTGGACCTTGACATTCTCTTTAACATTAATTGTGCACACTTACCTTTTATGGCCTAATTTTGATAAATTATCATATTTGTGATTTTTCCAATATTGTGTAGTTTTAATCTAAATTTCAATGTATAAACTGTTTTTGAATCAAACGTTTTAAATTTAATCTAACAACAATAAAACATTATGATCAAAAATTATCACTTTCTTACTAATACTAGGATTATACCCACATTGATTATTTAGATTGTTAAAATAATTTATGTTCATTTAGATTTAGATTGTTAGACCCAAATTGATATTTTGGAATATTTTTTTCGATATGTTGTTTTAGAGGCTTTAATCTCAAATTGAAATCAATTCGAATTAGAGAAACCAAACCCAACAAAATATCAAAATGGATCATAAATCTATGTTCCTGGAAAACCAAACTATAACCAAATCAAGAACCAAATTTTAGCTTCTTAGAGTTTTTATATTAATTTTAAAAAATTTGAATTTTTAAACAAAATTTCTCACATTTGCAGAGGATTTGGATGCGTTTTTCTCTGGTATAAGAAAAACAAGCCTCGAAGAACTTAACATATCAAATGATTTCACTTTTGGAAGAAAGAGATTTGTTTGAAGTCTGCTATAAGAATTGGTATCCAACTCTTAATGAAGGTTACGTCCATTCGGAGCGTCTAATTCTTATGTATCAGATCATCCAAAAGAAGAAATTAAATTTGGGTTCTCTCATATTTGGTCACATCGTCGATCTCTCGAAGAAATTGGTGTCACGGAAACTACTTAATGATCTTCAAACTACTTAACGATCAACATCCTGTTTCGCTTGACCAGAATGTTATGGAACATACTGTTGTGAACGCTATGAATCCTGCAGCTGAGTCGTTGGTCAAATATGCTATTCCATCAGCTTCAAAGCTCACTTACAAGCAAATTGTTGAATAAATTTTCAAACTGTGCAATGTTGTTATGTCCACAGGTTATGACATTCTCCTTTCACATATTTTCCTAATAATAAAGATTCATTGTCACTTGGTTTCTGTTTCTTAATCTATTCGAAATTCAATTTGAAATACTGAAGATGACACACATGGAAAGGAAATGGAGGAGTAGCGTGGTGTTGTTGTTAAAGAAGAATGGTGTATCACCATTTTGTTTCAGGATGTTGTTAATTGTTAAGTCTGGCTTCAGTTTGCAAAATTGTTTTTTTCTCTTTTGTTTTATCTCTGTTGTATCTTTTATTTTATTTTCAAATCAAACCTGACTTTCAAATTAGGCATATTTTATTCGCCAACTATATTTGCAAATTTCTTTAATTGTTTCAGACATCATTGTTATTAAAAATGATTTCATAATAGTAAGACATTTATTCTTTAATTCACCTCCTAAACATATGATAATGATACCATACACATATTGCGCGTCCCAACATTTGGTGTTTGCTGCTTCATGAAATAACTTGAGTTCTTTATCTCTTTTTTTTTGTCATGAAAATATAGTAGAATCCCTATTCGAACAATGCTTCCGGATTTCTTGTCTCTTGCAAATAAATGTATCGTTTATACAATACTCCTGTTTGAATTAGACATCTTCAAGTGAAACTTTGTGAAAACCTCTTTGTCATCGTATATCCCTTTTAACTTTTTGCAAACTGATTGTAAGAGAAAAATATTAAAGATTAATGAAGCAGCACAAAAAAATGTTATTGTGATTAGTATTTGCTCTGGAAAAGTAAATATATACAAATTGTTGGGTGTTACTTTCTGTTTGTTCATAGCCATTGATAAATAGTATAAGCAGAACACTTTTGACAGTAGAGTATATGTAATTGTAACTACGATTTTTTCTGGTGTTGCTATTTGGATTATCACTGGTCTTATAGTTGGCCACTACAATTACTATATTTCAGTTATTTTGTGGCCACGTTTGAACTATTTATTTAAATCGAAAATGTTAGTATCGTGTTTATATTGATTTCACGCTCCTCAATTGATGTGTTAATCCAATAAACATTTAAAATTGATCTTACTTACTATTTTTTGTTTATGTTATTATCATTATACGTGTTTCTTATGTGCCAAGCCAACAAATAGATTACCTATTGATTTCATTGTCATCTATATTATTCCACTATCCCATGATCCCATTCGTTTCCCGTTTTACTTAATACTATTTAACTTGGTCTATCTTTTCGTTTTTAAAAGTTTGTTGCTTATATTCCTTTACCGTGATAAACCAACGACATAGTTTATTCTTTAAACTCAATTTCAAAATTTTTAACAAAAATTAACGTATAAAATTAAAAACATACAACCGATACCATCGTTTACCTCATACTTGACCTACTAAGTACACAACAATATCAGAGTTATACCATGCTCTATTTCTTTTTATACATTTATTATAATTCAACCCCAACACTTAAACTACATTGTATCCATAATATAGAACAATTTCTAAACACCTTTTGTTTTAAAAATTATCTTATAATTATTAATATGAAAAAATAAAAATTTAGTGAAGTGCGGGTAGAATTCTAGTTTAGGTTATAAAATTGGAACAATAAATGAAATAGCATTAAATGATAAGAAAAACAAATACTATGTGACGATGTCCCTGATGCGACACGTGTCCACGTGAAATAGATAAGATCCACTACGAATTAAAGAGATCCATTTTTAATCTATAATTTAAAAGTGTTTAACTTGCTATTCGACGTTATTGCGGTTTAAAACCACACTTGTTCTGTAAATAATAAAAGTATGCAACAATTGTTTTATCTCTCTATTTGCTTTTCCTTTTTTTTGTCTCAATTTTGAACCACAAATCACCGGTTTATTAGCTAAGTTTTTGCAAATGCAAGCAAGGAGACTCGATCCCAAATATACAAGTCTACATATCTTATATAGATTTATCACATGCCATCCCGCTAAATGTCTATTTGATTTTTGTTATGTAATACAAAATAAATAAAAACATATTCATGATTAATAACTGCGCCAAAAGCAATAGAATGGAGAAAGTCCCAAGAGAGAAACTGGGTGAGACCGTATATTCTCTGTAAAGTTTTTACTCTTACGACGAGCTTTTGAGTTTTTTATGTATATTTATTTAGCTTGCTTTATTGTTGCGTACACAGACATCTTTTGCACAATACTCTAATCTTATTTTATTTATTTTATACTAATTAAAGGTCCATGTCACCAAAATTTTTTGTAGATCACAAATATTCATGCACACCTATGCTCATTTTATTTATTTTATTTTATTTTTATATTTAAACTACTTAAAATTTGTTGGGGTTCTTTTTGGAACTTGCACACCAAATCAAAATACTTAGATTCGAAACATATAATTCAAATATTGTGTTCTAAGATTGATTATATATAACTAAAACAAATATAGTATGCACAATTGTATCTAATTATATATGTGTTTATGTATTTGTTTAAGTATATAATGACGTAGTATGAGAATGCTTTTAAGGATATACTAATTCACGCTTTGAAGTTTTTTAAAAGTACTAATTCACGCGCCAATAAAAGTATTGGTTCTTTTTGTCTTAATTATGAATCCATATGGATTTTAAAAACTCGTATAACAGTTTTTTTATATGTTTAAACAATGTATAATATACTGAAATGAAATCAGTAGTATAGTTATTTTATAAATTTTTAAATATTAGAATTTGTGTTTTTTGTTTGATACAAGTGGAAAAAATGATATAAATTTTGCATATAGATTAAAACGTATTGTTTCAATTATTGATAAAAAAAACAAAACTACGTATAACCTACCATAAATTAATTCACCGGCTCCAATAGAGCTAACAGAAAAAAGAAATAAAGTGAGTTGTGTAACATAATTTCTATATGCATTTACTTGATGGGTGTCCTTCTCATATGCCCATAACTTTTGTTATGAAGTTTTATCTTGTTGAATAAATAACTATTCACTATTACTAAACAACATTAGCTACTCCCCAAGGGAAGGGATGAGTTAAAACATAACATCAAGATAAAACAATCACGCTTAAAACTAGAAGTCTTTGAAATTATTTAAAGCTCTCTTCACATAAATTATTACAGACCCCAATTTTCATTACATATCTTATAAAATTTAAATTATACATTTTGGGTATATTTACCAAACCGAAATAAGTAATTTGATTCGAATTTGAAAATTTTAAATAATTTGATTGGAAAAAATTCTATATAAGTTGGTATTTTGTATCATTTGATATATTTACCAAAATCTATTTGGATAATTAATTATCTGAATAAAAATATCAAAACAAAATAAAAAGTTTTATATTAAATAAATTTTAATTAATTATTTAAAACTATTATCGTCGTTATTTATTATATTAAAAATGACTAAAATAATATCAAACTTTACGTAAAATGGTCAATATAATATGAAATTTCAAATTTGTCAAATTATATCTCAATTTTCGTTGACCAAACCAATTTTGGCTCAACGAAAGTCAAACTTAACCCACGTTTAATAATCGTTATTTGGCGTAAATAGAACATTTAGTAAAACGCCGAGTTTTAATATACGACCAAATCCTTCGTAAAAAAATATCCCCAAATCTGAAGCCCTAGTTTTTGATTAATCGATTGATAAGCTTGTAGTGGCCTTAACCACAATTACATGGAAGAGGAGGTCTAAGCTCGCGAAGACAGATCGAGATAGTGGCTAAGGTTCTGAACGAGCAAAAGTCTTTGGACTAGAGAGTGAAGACTCTTTGTCAAAGAGAAGACTCATCTATCTTTATTTATGCATTGTCGTTTAACTAAGATACAATGTTGTTTAAGTATTGTAAGGCTTAAATAGCCAAAAGACCTAAAGAGGAAATTACATTATCAAGTATTAAGAAAACGCCGTATTTCTCTCCTCCTCTCTTCTCGCTTCCGCTGTCTTCGTTATGTGATTCAGCTTCTTCTTCTCTATTCTATCTTCTGGTGCTAATCTCTTCTTCTTCCTTCTGTGACAGATAGTTGGAGACTATAATTGGTATGAGAGCAAATCGATATATGGCACCCACACAAGAACCGACAGAGACTTCTTTTAGTGTTGAGTCTCAGTTGGGTATGATTCGGCAAAGCCAAGAGGAGGACATGAAGCTTCTGAGGGAGACCTTAGCGATGCTCAATTCACGTTTGGAGGCCATGGAAAACCGACAAGTTGAGGACACGTATGCCTCAGCCTCGTGTGCGAAAGGAGGAGTGAAAGACCCTGGAAAGAGTCCGATGAACTACTCACCCATACCGGAGGAGGATCTGGAAGATGGTATGCTTCCCTTGCCGCGCCTATCGGTTCTGCATCATCGGGTCCAAGGCTCTTGGTCGGTGCAGAAGTTTGACGCCCAAAAAGTTAGTTCTCCTGCCTCTACGGTAGATATATGCACTCGTAGACTTGAGTTACCCATGTATGAGGGTCAAGATGTTGATGAGTGGGTCTATCGAATTGAAAGATACTTTTAGAATCATCAAGTTAGGGGTAGCTTATCAATGTATGACCGGTAGTGCAATCAAATGGTTGAAAATGACTTATGATAGAGAAGATATGAGCTTCGGGTTGTTGTATAAGTTGAGGGAGAAAAGATCCGTGAATGAGTATAGGGAGGAGCTCGAATCGTTATGTTCAGACTTGCCTGAGATACCAATCACAGCTTTAGAAGAAATGTATCTAGGCTGGTTAAAGAAAGAGATTCACGATCCTGTGGTAAGGTGTTGTCCCATTAACCTTAAGCACATGTTCAAATTGTCCAAAATTGTGGAAGACCAAGAAAACGAGTCCAACTCTTGGCACGCAAGAAGTAACTATAAGAGTGTGTTAGCTCCGAGTTATCCTTCGTCTAAACCCAATAACAGTCAGTACCCGAGACAACAAGCAATAGTTCCTGTAAGAAAGACAGAGGAAGATAAAAGAGACGGAAGGAGAGTGGGAAATGAACCGATAAGAGCTAATAACCCGTGCAGACACTCTGGCGATAAGTGGTTTCCGGGGCATCGTTGTCGTTCCAATCAGAGGTTTAGGGCTATGGGACTGGAGGAAGACATATAGGTTGATAACACGTTGGTTGTAGACTCCGATAACAGGGTGGAACAAGAATCAGAGGAGGCTGAATTGGAACATATCAGGTTATTATCGCTGACAGGAATCTCCATGGAGAAATCGTTGGGGCTGTTGGCTATGGTTAATAGTGAAGAAGTAGTGGTCTTGGTAGATTCTGGTGCAACGTGTAATTTTATATCGAAAGGATTGGTCAGGAAATTGAGGCTGAAGGTGACTGAGACCAAACCCTTTTTTGTGTCGGTGGGGAATGGGAAGGTGATACAGAGTCAAGGAAAATGTAAGGAGGTAACTCTCACCTTACCGATGGTGGATATAGTAGAAGATTTTTGGTGTTTCAAACTAGGAACTACGGCTCTAGTTTTGGGGTATTCTTGGCTGGCTAAGCTGGGGAAACAAAGGTGAACTGGGGGTTACACCGTTTGGAATTTAGACAAGGAGGAGAATGGAGGAGAGTAACGGGAACCCAAACCTGATAAAGAAACAGGTGACTCTTAAGGCCATACAAAAGAATAATGGGGCTGGAGATAAAATATTTTTGGTAGAACTGATAGAGCTTTTTGAGAGTGAGAAAGTGATCCGAAAAGAGAATCTTCCCAGAGTGATCAGACAGTTGTTTGGAGAGTACGAGGTAGTCTTTCAGTCACCAAAGGGACTACCACCCTCTCGGTCCCGAGAGCATGCAATCACGCTGAAAGAGGGGACATGCCCAGTTAATAGCCGACCTTATAGGTATTCTTTTCACACAGAATAATGAAATAGAGAAAGTGGTGGAAGAGATGCTGATCTCGGGTATCATTAAACCTAGCATCAACCCTTACTCCAGCATGGTGATGTTGGTAAAGAAGAAGGATGGGGGGCTGGAGATTTTGTGTGGATTATAGGGCCCTTAACAAGGTAACACTAGCAGATCGATATCCTATTCCGGTCATCGAAGAGCTCCTGGATGAACTCTGTGGAGCAGCAGTCTTCTCGAAAATAGATCTGAAATCTGGGTACCATCAAATTAGAGTCAAGGAGGCGGATGTTCATAAGACTGCCTTCCGAACACATGAAGGGCACTACGAGTTCCGAGTTATACCTTTCGGCCTTACGAATGTACCCGCAACCTTCCAGAGTGTTATGAATGAGGTTCTTCGCCCTTATCTCCGAAGGTTTGTGCTAGTGTTTTGGATGATATATTGGTTTACAGCGCCAATATGAGGAGTCATGAGCACCATTTAGCGACAGTGTTAAAGACGCTACAGCAACACTCTTTTGTGGCGAATGCAAAAAAATGTGAATTTGCTGTGACTGAAATCGCCTATCTCGGTCATACCATCTCAGAAAAAGGTGTGGTTGCGGATGAGGAAAAGATTGTCGCCATGACTAGTTGGCCGACTTCTAAGAATATTACATCTTTAAGAGGATTCCTCGGACTGACGGAGTATTATAGGCGTTTTGTAAAAGGATATGGGAGTATTGCTCAGCCACTAACCACATTGCGTAAGAAGAACAGTTTCAGCTGGAGTGAATCCGCTCAAAAGGCTTTTGATACCCACAAAACAGCTATGACCCAGCTGCCGGTCTTGAAACTTCCCTACTTTAATACTCTGTTCATAATTGAAACGGATGCGTTGGGCACTGGTATAGGTGTCGTGCTAACCCAGGATAAGCGAGTAATTGCATTTATAAGTTAAGGTTTTTCAGAGAAGGGAAAGCTGAAATCGGTATATGAAAGAGAGTTGTTGGCAATAGTTTTCGCTGTCACCAAGTGGAAGAATTATTTCATGGGAAGGCACTTTGTGATTAGGACTGATCAAAAGAGTCTCACACACTTGTTGGACCAGAAAAATGTTGTCGGGATCAGCAGCGTTGGGCGGTAAAGCTGCTAGAGCTGAATTACTCTATCGAGTATAAACCGGGAGCTGAAAATAGAGTGGTCGACGCTCTCTCTAGGAAGCAGATGGAAAGGTTGGAGCAGCTACACTTCTCAGCACCTTTGTCGTTAGATGTGGCAGAATTACAGAGGCAGCAATGGGAGGATAAAGACTGCAGGGAGCTGATCCAGAAAGTGAGAAATAAGAGTTCCGATCAGTCAGAGTATCAGCTCCGCGGGGATCTGTTGTTGCCACGAGACCTGTTTCAGATTCCTTTCCAATAGACTTCCTTGTTCAGTCCTTTGATATGTCTTAAGCATCC
>JAKUCM010009207.1:0-20937 GCA_023374145.1 Lepidium sativum | reverse complement strand
AAAAAATCTCTTAGCCTGTAGTTGCTATTTCTAGATGAATCTCTAACCCAAACTCGGATAAAATCTTATATATAAAGTTGTGAAAAAGTGAACAAGTCTACAAACAAACATAGATTAACTTTTATTAGAGTTTTCTAAAGAAATAATTGCTCATATATAGCAAAACTATACTCTAATTACCAAAATAATTTTTGTACAAAAAAGAAAGAAAGCGTAAAGAGTGTAATTACGATTACACCCTTGAAACAAAAAACATATCTTTTCTTCTTCTTCTTTCTTCTTCTCTGGTTAATTTCACAAGAGAAAAAAAGAAACATAATCGTCGTCTTTAACCTCTCTTTCTTTTCTTCGTCGTCTTACTCATCGTCTTTGTCGTCTTACACATTTTCTTCTTTGTTGTTTTCTTTTTACTTGTTGTCTTCTTCTTCTTCTTCTTCTTCTTCTTCTGTGTTTGTCAGGTAGAGTTCTTCCAGGGTATGAGCCAATGTGATATAGTTTGTAACTAGTTCTGAGGGTAAGGATGAAGTGTAGTAGAGATAGGCTTAGTGTAGTAGAGTTAGGGTGAAGTTTAGTAGAGATAGTCTTAGTGTAATAGAGTTAGTCTGACGTTTGGTAGAGGTAAGTTGTAGTGTAGTAGAGTTAGTCTGACGTTTAGTACAGTTATGTTGTAGTGTGATAAAGTAGAGTTAGGTTGTAGTGTGGTAGAGTTGGATTTAGTGTAGTAGAGTTAGTCTGACGTTTGGTAAAGTTAGGTTGTAGTATGGTAAAGTTGGCTTGTAGATGTGGTAGAGTTAGGTTGTTGTGTGGTAGAGTTGGATTCCATGTAGTAGAGTTAGTCTGACGTTTGGGAGAGTTAGATTGTAGTGTGGTTGAGGTAGCTTGTGGTGTGGTAGAGTGGGATTCTGTGTAGGGTGAAGTGTAACAGAATTAGTCTGACGTTTGATAGAGTTGAGTTTCGTGTAGTAGAGTTTATTTGCATGTAATGGAGTTGGGTTTTTAATGTTTATCGTTTGTTTTCATCTTTAGATATGGCTGAGAATAAGTACCCGAAGAAATTTTTCAGACACGGTCTACCGGTGATGAAGAACCAAAGCATCAACCATTAGTGCAATCTTAAAACTATCAGTAATATGATCAAGAATATTGGTGAGGATGCATACATAGACATAAAGGAGAATTCTTGCCTAGACGTTTTTCTGAAACTCGTAGACTCGGACTACACATTTTATGGGAGGCATATACAGTAATTGTTGATTCATGAACTACTGATTAAGAAGAAGTATGAAATGTAGGTGTTTTTTGGGTCTCGACCTACGAGGTTTTCTCTACACGAGTTTGCGGAAATCACGCAGCTTAATTGCGATAACTTCAAAGAGTCTTCTATTGTGGCAGATGTCCACAAAGAGCTTTGTGAATAAATGGTTTTAGGGGTTGGTGAAGGCCCTACATGGTTAGAGTTGAAAGACGTGTTGGGGAGATGTAGAGGGTGGTCTTTCGATAAGAGAAAAATGGTGGGCTTTCTAGTGGTGTTGCATGTTATGATTTATGGTTGTCACGTAAATATTATGATTACTTTTAGTTCTGCGAAGTTGGTTGCTGATTTTGAGAAATTCGAAAGGCATTTATGGGGAAGAGTGGTGTTTCAAGAACTGATCAAATCGATCAAAAATGCAGCTTACAAAAAGGGCAGTACTTACACTCTACATGGGTTTGTGAACTCACTTCTCATATGGGCATTTGAGTCTATCCCCAAACTAGCTGAAATATTTGGAGATGAAAGAGAAGGTGACGTCCCCATTCTACGATGGAGACCAATAAAAAACAAGCCATTGAACTCGAGGAAACTATGAAATTAGAGCAACGAAACACGGAGGATGGAAAGGTAAATCATTTTCGTAGCAGAGTTGTTTTAGGCGATTGATAGAGTTCATTTATGTATAGTAGAATTCATTTATGTATAGTAGAGTTTATTTACCGTATAGTAGAGTTCATTTTCAAGTATAGTGGAGTTGATATTACTCTACTAGAGTTTAGTGTAGTACAGTTCAGTTTAATAGAGTTTATTTATGGGTAGTAGAGTTCATTTATGTGTAGTAGAGTACATTTATGTTTAGTAGAATTACTTTGGCAGTTTATAGTAGTTCATTTATGTGCAGTATAGTTGATTGCTGGTTTAGTAGAGTTCATTTGTGTTTAATAAATTGCATCTTCTCGTCTACCAGATACGTCTTAAGCAGCTGATTACACAGTCTCTGAAGATAATGCCTCTATGGCCAGACGATATTGCAGATCCCAAAGTGGACACCACGCTTGGAGACATACTTGCCTCCAGTCTAGATGAATCCGCCTGCGACGTAAGTAATAACAGGAAGGCAGATGATTATGTCGAGGAGAGGATGAGCAAGCGTTGTGCTCATTCAAATGAGCAGGTGAAGAAAGGCAAATAGAGTAAAAACAGAAGGAATAAGTCAAACATAAGGACAAAAAACAGAAGGTCGAGGAGAAAAAACACAAGAAATAAGAGAAGAGACATAAGAAAGAGATGGATGACTCCACTACCTTGAAGGATGTGGTGAGAGTCGTTAAAAATAAAAAGCATAAGGTAGAGGATTCGAGTGCATTGCTTGACACTCTTAGAGGTCTGACCAAAGCCTTTGAAGGGATGAGACACGATCACAACGTGTTTGCTAAACGTCTATATCGTCTGTAGGAGACTAGGCTGGAAACCAGGGCAGACATGTCAATGCTTGCTGACCGCGTGTTTGGGTTGGAGCGTAACACCTTAGACAATACAACCATACTTGAGAGGATTCTTAGGTCTGAGGACATCAGGGCGCAACCACAAGTTTATAGTCTGGAGAACAAAAATGCTGAGAATGGGGATGAGGATGAAGGTCAGACAACTCCACCACATCGAACTCATGAACCTGTGAATCGCGAAGAAGACATAAAAGGCGATGCAGAGAATGCCCCTAAAGATGTGGATCTTAACTCGATATGTAAGGCTCTATATGAATGAGACTTACTCTGATTGATCTACCCTATGTACAAACATTGAATTGTTAACATTACATACATATTTGCACAAACATAATATAAACATGAAGTTGTGGGTTGTTAACTTTGGTAGAGGATTCACAAGAATGTGGTTCATTTTTCTCATGTCTATGATCCTTTTGGGCCGATTCCCAAAATAAAAATACTTTGGCTACGCGACTATGTGATGTATGAATTGTAAATATATATTTCCCTTTGACACGACTATGTGCTGTGTTGCATACAAATTCCTCGATTATTTACAAATTTGTTAATTTCTGTACGGACATGATGGTCGACGGGAAACCAAGTCCAAATGCGGATTTCTTTCTCCGCTTGATCACCCCACAACAAAAGTAGCCTATCCTTTAATATGGCTGGCTACACGATTGCGTAAGTTCAAGTATAGTAGAGTTCATTAATAAATATATGGTAGAGTTAAGTTTGCTATAGTATAGTTCATTTAGAGTACTAGTAGAGATAATACAGTTATGTTACTATTTTTATTACAACATATGACGTCCGGGATGAATCTTTTTCAGCAACGATGGTTGCAAAATCCAATTCCATACATGAGTAATCAGATTGCTTTCCTCGATCCACTGTTTTGTGCTTTTTGGTGTCACACATACACAAGGGATTTCGTGGGAAAGGAGGATAAATACCCGTGACCCAATGGCTTTAAAGATATCTTCCAGGGCTTTCCGCCTACATTTTGTGCCATTCACAAGCAGTGGATGAGAGACATGGACACGATCTACATCCCTCATAATATTAACAACAACCATTTTGGTGGTTGTGGAAGTTAATCTGATAGAAGGGAGGGTTCGCATATACGATCCCAACCCAACTTGCAACATCTCTGCTTCAATGATAGAGTCAAGCAAGTAAGTTACTCAAATTAAGTATAGTAGAGTTCATATAGCGTGTAATAGAGTTCATATACATATATAGTGGAGGTGGTGGAGTTCATTTTCTGTGTAGTAGAGTTCATATAGTTCATATACATGTGTAGTAGAGTTCATTTACCTTGTGGTGTAGTTCATTTTTCGTGTAGTAGAGTTCATATACATGTGTAGTAGAGTTCATTTACCTTGTGGTGTAGTTCAATTTTTGTGTAATAGAGTTCATTTACATGGTTCTCCTTTTTGTAGGCCATATGACGTGATGATTCCGAAGATGATCAAGCATTTCTCATCCCAGGAGATGTGTCCACACAATAGCACGGCTCAATATAAGATTTTGCGTGTTCTTAAGGACGTACCACATAATAAACAGTCAGGCGTCTGCAGCGTGTACGCGCTCAAGATGATCAAGTGTTTGGCCATCATATGCAATGTCAAAGTTCTTACTGAAGAGTACATCGGCTTCTCTCGGCTGAAATATGCCATTGAATTCAGAGAGGAACTTTCGATAGAAGAGGCAATTGCTTATAGTGATTCAGGACCCACACAATTGTGTGATAAGAACGTCCTCATCACAGTATCCAAAGACCTCCTGCTGGATTGGTAGATTTGTATTGGATTGGTAGAATTGTATAGTCTATGTATAGTCTTAGAGTAGTAGCTTTGCAGATTTGTATAGTCTTAGTTTGTATAGTCTTAGAGTAGTATATTTGTATAGTCATAAATGTTTTTAAAAACATGGTTTTGCAAAAAAGCGATCTTTTTTAGTTGTACTTGTTTTATTAAATTATATGAATATATAAATTATTGCCCAAAAGAATTATTGCGATCTTATCTTGAACGATTTAAAGCCATAGTCTCTCATGTGAACGTAGCAGACGATGTGATTAAACTCTACCACATAATAAATAATTGTACCATTCGAAAGACCAGATGTGATCTAACTCTACCACAGAAGAATTAACTATGCCGCAACGATGTTAACTCTACTAAATAAGTACAAAGTCTTCAACAAGAGTAAACTCTACTATTTAAGAATGAATGTTTTCACGACATGTACGGACATTGTACCTAGTTGCTTACAATTAGAACAAGCTGAAACTTTTCTTGGACTTTTAGCAGGTTGTGAACACTCGAACCAGCTCTTTATCCCCGATTTCTTCGGCTTCCCTGGTTGTTGACGCACGTGTGGTGGATAAAACACCTTACGGCTCACATCCAACAGAACGGGAATTACAGCATCTCTAGGAAAGATACTACCAGAGTATGCGTTGTACAGGAAGGTCTTGCGATAGTATAGATGAGTAAGTTCGATTGTCGGCCTTCTCCAACCATCAATGACGACAATGGCATGCACACAAGGAATTTTTTCGATGTTATATCGCTTGCATGAACACGTCTTCTCAGTCAAATTGACTACATAAGAAGATTCAGATTGTGTAACAACATCCTGGTGTTCGTCTATGTCCTGCATATTGTACTGTCTAACTTCATCGACCCTTGTCTGTCATTTAACAAATAAGATGTTAACTGTACTACGAAGGAACTAACTCTACTAAAGGCAGTGTTAACTCTACTACGAAGGAACTAACTTTACTAAAGACAGTGTTAACTCTTCTGTGAATGGATAAACCGGATTGCTAACTCTATTACACGAGTGTTAACTCTATCTTTAGGAGCTTCTCAACAGATGTTGTTAGAATAATTGACGTGAGAGTGGCCTTCGTCTTCCTCTTCGTGAACCAACGTGTTAACATCGCCCTAATCCCCAATTTAAACCTTTGTGGCATCGAGCTGGCAAAGATAACTTAACCTCTATCCATAAGAAGAAAGAATAATCTCGATCTAATTGGAAATTTCCCATCACCTTTCTTCTTGACTTGGCTGGTTTCTGTTTGCAAAAGTGAAAGTGGCTTCGTCCACAAGCTGCACGATGGGTAAAGTTCTTGCCTCTGATAATGCATGGTTGATTGATTCTGCAATGTTCAACGTAGTGAAATTATATCTCTTTCCGAGAAAGTAAACTCGACTCCACACCCGAACGTCAGCTTTTATCAAGTACGCATGAAGTTTTAGATCTAACGCCTGAATCTGAGCAAATATATTGTTGAACTCAGCGACCCTAAAAGCAGTGATAGCTTTCTTGAACAACTTAAAGGGCTCGCCACCTCTAAATTTTGACAAAATATTCTTACGTAGGTGGTGGGTGCAAATACCCCGAGAAGAAAGTGGGTACACATTCTTTATGGCTTTAGCAATGGATTTGTGCCTATCTGATATAATGACAAGTTCTCTGTCATCAGGGATCACACGGTTGAGCTGTCTAAAAAACCATTTCCAAGATTCATCATTCCCGGTATCAATCACACCGAAAGCCATAGGAAATATGTTGAAGTTAACGTCTTGAATGGTAGCAGTTAGTAGAGTACCTTCATACTTCCCTTGCAAAAATGTACCATCAACAACAACAACCTTTCTCATGTACGGAAAACCCCTAATACTTGCCCGTCTGCTTTGAGCTTTATTAGGGTTCTAGGATTCGCTCTTCTAATAGCAAACAAGTACGACATAAGTTCTTGGAAACTACTTTCAGACCTGCCTATAACTAGAGCTCGTGCTTGGCTTATAGTATGGTGTGCTTTCGAGTATTTCATCTGCATATATTGTAGTTATGATGATGTGAACTCTACTACGAAGAATGATTAACTCTACTACAAGAAATTTAACTTTAATACAAGGCGCTTAACTCTACTAATTCAACATTAACACTACCATGTTTTAATTAACTCCACCATACCAAACCGGAGTCTAACTTTACTACTTCCACATTTAGTCTACTACGTATTTTTAACACCACTATCTTGACATTTAACTCTACTACAAGGAAGATTAACTCCACCATGGCGTAAAATTAAGTTTGTACCTTTAGACCGAATCACTTGTTTATTGAATCAACAACGTGTGGAGGAAGAACAAATGGCCCAATTCCACCTACAAATTCCATGTATAACCTTCCTAAGACTTTCGTAGATGCTTGTCGTGCAAGACCTAATCTCTTTGTAACAGAACAACTATTTTCTCCTCTATACTTCTGGACAAAAAACAACCACCGTCGTCGACAGGTGAAGCTCGCACTCTCCACTGGCAATTTGGTACCCAACATTTCACATCCAACACTGTCTTCGATGAAGCAACAACATCGAAGTGAGACCTCTGTAAGACAGAAACAATCTTTAGCCTCGCCATGAATTCTTTTTTTGATGAGTATCGTTTCCCAAAAACCAATGCTAGTGCTAACATTTCTATGTCCAAATACTCAAACATTCAAATCCAACCCCATTTCTTTCTCTGAGAGATTTTTCTTCTCTTCTTCCTTCCAGTTTCTACGAACACTGATATAATCTTCATCATCCGAGCTTGCGACATCTACATCATCGCAACAGTCGAATCTGAATTCCACATCTTCATCCTCAGCATGTTCAATTTTGTGTTTCACATTTTCCGGTATATGCTCATTCTTTGGTCCACCTTTACTAAACAATGGATCAACTCTACTAACAGGGCCATCTCTACTAAACGAAGGATTAACTCTACTAGGCGAATGATCAACTCTACTAGACGAAGGATCAACTCTACTACACAAAGGACCAACTCTATTATATGAGGCATCATTGTTCTCCCACTTACAATGAAATTTCTCGTCACCGTTACCTTTACCGTTACTACAATGACATTTTTTAGAGAAACTCGATGAAACACAAGATCTAGTGGAAATTTTGACACATAGACGCATTGCTTCTTTACGAAATTGTTGCACAAACACTTGCCATTGTCTTTCTTTACTTAAATTACAGGGGGGGGGGGGTATCTTGTGGTAGTGAATGAATTACTACATTTGGCATGTAGCTTAGTTTTCCCTCATGACATTGTTCATCCAAACCAAAATCGGCCTAAACCATCTCCAGAAATTCATCGAGCCTTAAATCTTCGCGAATGCCTATGATCTGACATCCGTAGGACTGGTCAACGAAAAAATCCATCCACTTTCTTTAAAACTCCAAATCGCACAAACCAAAATGATCTGATCCATAGATCCAAACAGAAACAGAAAAAACAAAGAAGCTTGGAATAAGCAATACAATGAATAACCTTGGAAGAAGCAAAGGAGCTTCAAGAAAGCTACAATGGCTTCACTTATGGAGGAATCAGTTAGGTGCACGGCAGATGAGCTAATAACTGAGGGGTAAATTCATAATTTAAGCTCTAATACAGAATTATGCTAGGTTTTCAAAATCAGTTCTACTACAAAGGTTAGTAACTCTACTAAACACACTTTAACTCTATCACTAGTAAAGCTTCTTAACTCTATTATGCACGGATTTTTATCACAACTCAACTATACTACACACACTTAAACTCTACTCTGCTACATTGAAATTCTAACTCTACTATACACAACTTTTAATTCATGTCAACTCTACTAAACACAATGTAACTCTACTGCGTTGCACTCCGTTAGTGTGATAGAATTGAATAAAGCGCAAAAATCATCTCTACTATGCTGGAATTCTAAGTATACTATACACGATTTTTCATTTATGTCAACTCTACTAAACACACTGTAACTCTACTATGTTGCCACCGTTAGTGTAGAACAATTAATCGCTTACGTGGGAGATTTCATTAATGACATTTTCGTAAATATGTTTTTTACTTATTAGGAAATAGCAAAAAAAGCCGTTATTCAATATTAGTTTTGATAATTTCGCAAGAGAATCTTGATGAGACATTCCATAAATGTTATAAGCTATGCTGTTATAATATTTCACAAATTATTACCCATAGTTCTTAAATTAATTTGTGTGAAAATGATGATTTTATAAACATGATACACACGGAGTTTGATCCCAATAGATGTAATTCATTTTCGGATTAAAAAAAAGATATAATTCATTTTGTCCGATTCAAGTCCATCCTGCTGCATTCTCTTCTCACATTGCTGCTCTTATCTAATTTCTTGGATCAATTGAAATCAACCATGGTTGCTGCTACTTGATTCTTATTTGTTCCATTTTTATGTTGGCTCGAGCCTGAGATGTTTCTTCGCCCTGTCTCGTCATCATCATTTATCTTCCTTCATCCTTTTCCTCGTAAGCTCAAGACCAGAAATGTCTTTAATGTAACTCTTTCGTCCTTTATGAAATGTCTTTACTATTTTATAATATCTTCCACATTGAAACGCCGATGCTTTACTCTGTTCTGAATTTATGATGTTGTAACTCCTTTTTTTTTGTAGACAATTTGTGAGATCAAGAGAATGACAACCTTTTCCGGGTTCCGAACTAGCTGTGCCGTGTATCTGTCTGAGGATGAGTCCTTTCCAGAAAATGAAATGGCTTTACAGGGCACTGATTCCGTCAACCATGGAATTCGACCCAATCACCAAACTTTAATATGGCTTTTAGAGGGATGTTTGAAGAGAAATGGGTCTTTGTATGAGGGGAGAAAGCTACATGCTCAGATTTTGAAGTTGGGTTTTGATAACAATGCTCGCCTCTCTGAAAAGCTCCTTAATTTTTATCTATCTAAAGGAGATCTAGATTGTGCTTCGAAGTTGTTTGATGAAATGCCTGAAAGAAGGATTTTTACTTGGAATATGATGATAACGGAGTTAGCTTCTAGAAATCTGAGTGAAAAAGTGTTTGGTCTCTTTTGGAGAATGTTTACTGAAAACGTTACACCAAATGAAGGCACCTTCTCTGGTATTTTGGAAACATGCCGTGGTGGTACTGTTGCTTTCAAGGTTGTCATGCAGATTCATGCAAGGATTATATATCAGGGTTTGGCGAATAGTACGATCGTTTGTAATCCTTTAATTGATTTGTACTCCAGAAATGGGTTTGTGGATATAGCTAGAAGGGTTTTTGATGGGTTACACCTCAAGGATCACCGTTCTTGGGTTGCAATGATATCTGGGCTGTCGAAAAATGAATGTGAAGTAGAAGCCATTAGGTTGTTCTGCGATATGTATATTTTAGGTATCATGCCAACACCTTACGCATTTTCAAGTGTTTTAAGTGCGTGTAAGAAGACAGAATCTCTTGAGATTGGCGAGCAGCTTCATGGGCTCGTACTAAAGTTAGGATTTTCCTCTGACACTTATGTATGTAACGCACTTGTATCCTTATACTTTCATTTGGGAAATTTGATATCAGCAGAAAGCATCTTCAGAGACATGTCATATAGAGATGCGGTTACTTACAACACTCTTATCAATGGGCTTTCTCAATGTAGCTATGGTGAGAAAGCTATGGAATTGTTCAAAAGAATGCAGCGTGATGGACTTGAACCAGACAGCAATACACTTGCAAGCCTTGTGGTTACATGTTCAGCTGATGGTACTCTGTTTATGGGACAACAGCTACATGCATACACAACTAAACTTGGTTTTGCATCTAACAACAAGGTTGAAGGTGCGCTTCTTAATCTGTATGCAAAATGCTCTGATATTGAAACCGCCCTTAGTTATTTTCTTGAGACTGAGGTTGATAATGTAGTTCTGTGGAATGTTATGCTAGTTGCTTATGGGCTATTAGACGATTTAAGGAACTCTTTTATGATTTTCAGACAGATGCAGATAGAGCAAATTGTTCCAAATCAATATACCTACCCAAGTATTTTAAAAACTTGCATACGGCTTGGGGATCTTGAGCTTGGAGAACAAATCCATAGTCAAATAGTAAAAACTAGCTTCCAGCTCAATGCCTATGTTTGTAGTGTGCTCATTGATATGTATGCAAAATTAGGGAAGTTAGATACTGCCTGGGATATTCTTATCAGGTTTGCTGGGAAAGATGTTGTGTCTTGGACAACAATGATTGCAGGTTACACCCTATACAATTTCCACAACAAAGCTATAGCAGCTTTCAGGCAAATGTTGGAGCTGGGAATCCAGTCTGATGAAGTTGGATTAACAAATGCAGTTAGTGCATGTGCTGGTCTTCAATCCCTAAAAGAAGGACAGCAAATTCATGCTCAAGCTTGTGTATGTGGTTTCTCATCTGACTTGGCATTTCAAAATGCACTGGTTACACTTTATTCTAGATGTGGGAAAATAGAAGAAGCATATTTAGCGTTTGATCAAACTGAAGCTGGGGATAATATAGCATGGAATGCTCTGGTATCGGGATTTCAGCAGAGCGGAAACAATGAAGAAGCACTTCGTGTCTTTGCTCGAATGAACAGAGACGGAATTGACAGTAATTATTTTACGTTTGGGTCTGCCATCAAAGCTGCTTCTGAGACAGCAAACATGAAACAAGGGAAGCTAGTTCATGCTGTCATCACCAAAACCGGATATGATTCAGAAATCGAAGTTTGTAATGCTTTAATATCAATGTATGCTAAGTGTGGGTGCATTTCAAGTGCAGAGAAGCAGTTCTTTGAAGCCTCCACGAGAAATGAAGTTTCTTGGAATTCAATAATTAATGCTTATTCGAAACATGGTTTTGGTTCTAAAGCACTAGATTCTTTTGATCAGATGATACAGTCTAATGTATGGCCTAATCATGTGACACTTGTGGGAGTTTTATCAGCATGTAGTCACATAGGACTTGTGGACAAGGGGATGGAATACTTCGAAACCATGGACACAGAATTTGGTTTAGCTCCTAAGCCGGAACACTATGTGTGTGTAGTGGATATGCTAACCCGAGCTGGTCTTTTGAGCCGTGCAAAAGATTTTATTTTAAAGATGCCTCTAGAGCCTGATGCCTTGGTCTGGAGAACACTTTTGAGTGCATGTGTGGTGCACAAGAACATTGAAATAGGAGAGTTTGCTGCATGTAATCTCCTAGAGTTAGAACCTGAGGACTCAGCAACGTATGTACTTCTGTCAAATCTATATGCCGTGTGTAGAAATTGGGGTGCTAGGGATCATACAAGACAGAAGATGAAAGAAAAGGGGTGTGAAGAAAGAACCTGGGCAAAGTTGGATTGAAGTTAAAAACTCAATTCACTCGTTCTATGTTGGTGACCAGAAACACCCATTGGCAGAGAAAATACATGACTATTTCCAAGATCTTAATAAACAAGTATCTGAGATCGGGTATGTGCAAGACTGTTTCAGCCTCCTGAGTGAACTGCAGCAAGAGCAAAATGATCCGACAAAATTCATTCACAGTGAAAAAACTAGCAATATCATTTGGACTGCTTAGCTTGCCTACAACAATGCCTATAAGTGTAATGAAGAACCTACGAGTTTGCAGCGATTGCCATAATTGGATAAAGTTCGTATCCAAGGTATCAAAACGAGAAATCATAGTGAGAGATGCGTATAGGTTTCATCATTTTGGAGGGGGTACTTGTTCATGTAATGATTATTGGTAAAGAGCCAGACCCTGGTAGCTCTAGGTTACATCTGTGTTCCTAAGTTCGAGCTCCGAGTTAAGGAGAAGACTAATATACATGTTCTGGTTACTGTCTCGAGGAAGGACACCATGGACCAAAGCTTATGGGAAAGCTGAGTCCACATCCATGATGTGATACCAGAAGAAAAACTTGAGCAACGGACATTATCCTGAAAGGTACAACAAATCCAGAACATGGTAATTCACTCTGCTTAGACAGTCGCACGACTATTTTTGAGGAAAATATAGTTATTCAGTACTCCTATTCTCTTTATTTATATTATACAGGAGTTGATAATGAGCAAAAAAGACCATTGATAACTGGAGAAAATGAACCTCTTCTCTGTTTCTGCTACGAGATATAGGTAACTCTTGACTAACTTTCAAAGTCATCTCTTTATTTTTTGGCTTATATGTGTAAATAAATGTCCCATCTGTATGGCTTTTGATTAATGAATTGGAGATGAAATGAAAGTGTGAAATAATTGTAAAGCTTTTATGTTGCCAAGAAACAGAGTTTCTTCATGATTCAGAAGTTAAAGTGAGTGATTTGCGATTCATAACATTCTCCTTATTTTTACATTAGAATCAGAAGACAGAAAAAATTGTAAATGGTAGCCAAATATTGAATCTTGAAGAATAGTTAAACATGAATGCATCAAATAATGACTTGACCAAAGTCACAAACACACCCAACAGCTTTAACGCTCTTAAGTTCTTTCGTTCCTCTATCACATACAAATCCTTTACCATCAAGCTCTCTTAACTCAATCTCTTGTTGAGATGTATTTGCTTCCCTGACATGACGAACAAGCAACTCATCACAAATAGAACCTGGAATCCAGGGTACTAAGCTACTCTCCATCGGCACGACACATGAATTCCTTCACCTTTTCAACAACCAGATCTTGATTCACCTTTCCATATCTGCTGCCACGTCAGCCCCATCTGACCAACCTCCTCGACCTTATCTTCTACCCCTCCCTATCCACATCAGCCCCTCCAACTTCTCCCTTAATATATGACTTCTGGTTTCCTCTTTTTGTTGTTTATGTGATTTGGTTCGAAAGACAAATAAATGGATGCAAATGAATGGTGGAGGAGGATGAAAGACATAAAGTGGTTTGGGGTGAGAGAGGAAGGTGTAAATAGGATGCTCGGACTCATAATGCATTACATCAACCAGTCTCTGCTTCAACTCAGAACACTTTTCTCCACTGATTCCTGCACCACCCTTGAGGTAACTCTCCTTCTCTCTTGATTGATTACTGTTTATTAAAATGATGATTTTGTGCAGAGATAAGAGTGGCGTAATTCATCCTGGACAAGTGAGGCTCTTTTCTCACTCTTTACCTTGGAACCTCACCAAATTGGTACCTTATGAGGAACCCAAACTCGTGAATCTCAATGCCATCTTAGCCTAATTGCTTAGCCGAAACCTAAACCAGGCATTAGAGAAATAATTCTAAGTTTCAATTGCTTGGAAAATGTGTGATTTGCTACCCTCGACAATCTCGAAACAAATCCATCGTGTTGAGTTGATGATGCTTATGGCTTCTACCTTTTTAAAGATCTCATATTCTCATACTTATTTTGACGATTTCTTTTTTATCCCGCCACAAGTGATGACTTACCATTTGGTTCAAATTTGTAATCACATGATAAGTTAACATAATTATGGTTGTCTCTATTCGTTAAAGATGGCCAACCAAATTGGTTTGTACACAACTTGAGTTTATACTTTTCATATGAAATGTTACTTGTCCTGCAATGCACGTTCTACTATAAGTTACTATATTACTTAATTACAAGTTATTTAATATTGTGTGTTTATATAAGTTAACATGAAGCTGATCCGAAGTAATCAAAGGTCCTACACAAAATTAATTTATATATTTTTTTCTCCTTTCGTATATTTTGTAAACGTATAATTTCAATTCTCATGATCTCCGAGGTCTCAAATCCTTCCGTTTAATAGTGTAGAATATTATCATTTAAAAAAATCTTAATAATCACTTATAATTTGTAAGAATTTCGACTGAAGATAGAAATTTAATGAAGAATAATAGAGAGAAATCAAGAGTGTAAAAGAGATTCAAAATCTCATCGTTTTTATTAAATGTTAAAAGGGGTTTTACAAAATATTTTATAGACAAATACAAAGAAAGATAATGACAAAAGTGATCCCAATGTGTGAGTACCACTTTGGTGTGGACCACAAAATGTGTGGACCACATTTTGTCTTCTAGTTCCAATGGTCAAAAGATGTCCCTTTCGATTGGTAGGACCACTTCCTTTTCCCCAACGGCTATCTTTGACTCGTAAACGAACCTCTCCCTCGGTGCCCCTATTTTTGCACGATCTTTATCTTTTTTGTCCCTCCTTTTGCACTTTTATTATCTTTGGCCCTCATTTTGCACAAAGATTTTTCCGGTCAAGATAGACTTGACTAATACTCCCCCTCAAGCTAAACATTCAGGATGAATGCTTAGCTTGGAAACCTGACACCTCATTAAAAACCTCGATAAGGAAAACCACTTGGGACAAAACCTTAGCTGAGGGAAAAAGAGTGTGTAGTACTCGGGTTAGAGGACATGGAGTCAAGGATGCTCCAAGCTTACAAGACCAAGTTTACCATAGGTATGATTGCAAACCTTGGTACTTGCAGCTTTGGTGAAGATATCCGCCAATTGATCTTCACTTGGGGTATAACATGGAAGAATTACACCTTCTTCCATACATTCACGAACTTTGTGGCAGTCCACCTCCATATGCTTGGTCCTTTCATGAAAAACCTGATTAAATGCTATATGGATTGCAGTTTGGTTTTCACAATGGATCTCAACCACACCAATTCATCGGTCAGCCTTCTCATAGCCCTATATTCCGCCTCGGCATTAGAGCATGCCACCACCTTTTGCTTCTTTGTCTTCCAAGTTACGAGATTGCCTCCAACAAATGTACAATACCCTGGGGTAGACTTCCTATCATTCCGATCTCCGGCCCAATAAGCATCACAATACCCCGCAATGTCCGAGCTTTCATTTCTTCCCATACCAATCCCTTGGTCCGAACTACCTTTGATGTATTTGAGGATCCGTTCCACCATTGTCCAATGATATTTTGTCGGGGTTGCATATGTTGGCTGACTTGATTTACTGCAAAACACAAGTCATGCTGAGATATAGTAACATATATCAACTTACTGACAAGTCTCCGATATTGTTGGGCGTCCGCAAATGCTTCATCATCCTTTTTCCCCTTTCGGTTGACCTTGTAGCTTTCATCAAGAGGCGTCTTGGCCAGTTTACATTCGGTCATGCCTGTCTCATTAAGAAAATCAAGCATGTATTTCCTTGAGAGAGAAATAAGTCTTCCGAAGATCGACAAATTTCAATCCCTAGAAAATACCTTAATTCCCCAAGATCCTTAATGTCAAAAACAGATTTAAGATAAAGTTTGGTGGCCATGAAGCCTTCCTTATCATCCCCGGAGATGATAAGATCATCAACATAAATCAATACCACCACAATACCTTGGGAACTTGTGAGGGTAAAGAGCGTGTGATCGACTTCAGATTTCTTGAACCCAAGATCTCGGTGGGTAAAGCTCAGCTTTTGGTACCAAGCTCTAGAGGATTGCTTCAAGCCATAAATCGCTTTTCAAAGCCTTAGAACCTTCCCGAGAGTGGCTTTGGTTTCTAGACTGGGAGGTGGAATCATGTATACTTCTTCATCAAGTTCTCCTTGAAGGAAGACATTTTTCACATCCATCTGCCACAATTCACAAGATAAGTTAGTAGCTAAGGAAAAAATGACTTTTTACCGTATGGAGTTTGGCCACCAGAGCGAATTTATCGGTATATCAACCCCATAAGTTTGGGTGAAGCCTCAGGCAACGAGTCTTGCTTTGTATCTCTCAACCGTGTCATCACTCTTGTATTTGATGGTGAACACCCACATGGAGGTCACGACATTCTTTCCCGGGGGCAAACCCGCTTCTATCCAAGTGTGGTTCCTTTCCATTGCTTGGATTTCATCATCAACTGTAGCCACCCATTCCTTGATTTCTGTAGCCTCATTGTAGCTTTGAGGGATCTGGTCCTTCTCAATCTTACTAAGGAAGGCTTGAAAATAGGAAGGTACAACATGATTGTTGTAATAGACCCTTGTGTTGCGAGTACGGGTGCTTCTCCGGAGTGGTTGGACTTTTGGTTCCACTGTAGGAGCAGCCAATTCAGGTATGGGAGGAAAATACTCCGGATCGGCTTCATTTGTCGGTCTTGGGGAGCAAGGAGCACTCGGGGCGTCCGGAACCCGAGACGGTACACCCGGGAATTTGTATCCCGGGGATATGCTGCTATTTGTAGATGTGCTAGGGGCTTGTGAAGAGGGATCCGATACTCCTAGACAATCAAGAAGAAATTTGAGACTTGGAGCCTTATCCATGGCTGGTTCGGATAGGTCTTGTAGGTCCTCCCAATTTCGCTAGTCATGGAATCCGCGATCTTCAATAAACTTCACATCCCGGGACACAAGAACCCTCCTAGTTTCCAGATCATAGCATTTATATCCTTTTTGGGTGGAGGAATAGACGAGGAACATACACTTTGTGCTTTTAGCTTCAAGTTTATTCTGAAGTTCTCTGGGCACTAAGACATAAAAATCACAACCAAACACCCGTAAGTGATTCAAAGGAGGTTCGGTTTTGTTTAGTACCTTATATGGAGATGCATCTTGAAGTATTTTTGTTAAATTCTGATTAATAAGGTAGCAAGCTGTCATGATAGCGTCTCCCCAAAATCTTCTAGGGATATTCATGTGGAACATAATGGATCTTGTAACTTCCATTAGGTGTCTGTGTTTCCTTTCGCAACCCCATTTCGCTGTGGGTTATATGGACAACTATTTTGATTTAGGATCCTTTGTTTGGTTAAATATTGTTGGAATGAGTTACTCATGTATTCACCTCCATTATCCGTTCTTAGTACCTTCAATTTGAGTTGAAATGATTAGATATATAGTTCTCAAAATTGTTAAAGGCATCAAAGACTCTATCTTTTGATGGCATAAGTGTTATCCATGTATATTTTGACTTTTCATATATGAATGTAACAAAATATTTATGGTGATCTCTATAGGAGCAAGGGGAAGTCCAAACATCCGAATGCACAAGATCAAAACAATTTTTATAGATAGTAGATGATATATGATAAACCAATTTGCAATGTTTTCCCAAAATGCAAGCTTCACAATCGGTATTGTCAAACACAAAATTAGGTAACATAAGTTTCATAGTACAAAAATGAGGATGTCCAACTCTATTATGCCAAACAAGATTACTAGGGCTATCAATAACCGAATTAGAAACAGCTGAACTATTGCTAATAAACCGAGATAAAAACTTAGGGTCTTCAAGGACATAAAGTCCGTTTTTCACTTTTCCTTGTCCAAGCAAGCTTCCAGTCTCAATATCCTGAAATTGCACACCATTATGTCCAAATATATCATAACAGTTCAAGTCTATAACAACCCTTCTAACCGATAAGAGATTCAAGGTAAATTCCGGTAAATAGAAGGCTCTAGACTTTTTCCCGAACAAGTCTAAATTCCCTACTCCACTAACCGATATTCTATTACCATTTGCTATTACAACACTCCCTACAGCTGGCTCTATATTGCAAACAAGATCCTTATCACTAATCATATGGTGAGAGGCTCCCGAGTTAATAACAAATACTGGAATCCCTTAAGGGTTTGAGAGAGTTAATTAGAGCATCAAGGTCTTATTTCTTCATAGTGTCTCCACTAAATGAGGAGGAGGCTGCGGATGGGCGTTCTTGTTCATTTGAGGAGGAACCGAGCATCAAACCGGATATAGACCCATATTCCTACGAGGTTCCATGAGACACAGTGGCTTTGGAGTCCTTGAACTTCGCAGGTTTGAGATGGGGATGGAGAAGCCATCAATTTTCCTTTGATTGACTTTTCTTTTTGCAGTGATCACAAATAACTTCTTCCTATCCTCAAATATGCCTTGAGCCTTTTTGCGGAAAGAAGTCCTGAATCCCCTTTTCCTTCGAACAGCTCAATGGAGCCTTGCTCTTTTTGGATTTGAGAGCATACATCTTCAAGGCACGGAAGGGACCTCGAGCTAGCAGCTGACCTAAAGATGTGCTTTACTAGATCCTTGTAGTTCGGATTAAGGTTCATCAAGAGCCCGAAAACCTTATCTTCTTCGTTCCGTTCCTTGACTACTTTTGGATCCATGGATATTTGTTTTAGCATATCTAGTTCAGCCCACAATGATCTGAACTTTCCGAAGTACTCTGTGAACTCCATTTCCTCTTGGAGAAGATTTGCAAGAGCTTTCTTTACTTCAAATACTCTTGTCAAGTTTGAGACGTTTCCATATAACTTCTTCAAGTTATCCCATAGATCCCTAGTCGTTTCACAATATGAATATGCTTCAAGGATTGGAAGATCTAAGGAGCTTTGAATGATGGATATGACCACTTGATCAGTTTGGAACCATTCATCATCCTCCTCAAGGTATTCTTCATATTCACCGTCACTTGAGAGAGAATCCCTTGGTGGTCTATCCTTCACGATATGGCTCCAAAAACGTCTTCTTGTGCAGATTGTTGTCTTCAAGGTTCTGGCCCAAAGAAGGTAGTTAACCCCTTTTAGAGTAAGAGAAACAATTGGTGATTTCCAATGGTTGAAATCAATAACAACCGAGAAACAAAGACAGATCTAGAAATATTTTGAAATTTTGTTGAGAAAGATAGAAACTTTGACTTGTTTCTACACCAAAGAATGACGCTTTTGGTGTTTTTAGGGGTCAAAGGCGGTTTTCTTCCTTCAGTTTCAAGCTTTTATCCGTACAACAATGGAGATTTTCACAAAAAACCGAGAAAAAGACAGAGATTTGGTAGAAAAACAGATTTTGAACCGACAAAAACGATTAAAAATATAAGAAAGCTCTGATACCGTGTAAGAATTTCGACTAGAGATAGAGAACTATTGAAGAATAATAGAGAGAAATCGAGAGTAAAAGAGATTCAAAATCTCATCGTTTTTTATTAAGTGTTAAAAGGGGTTTTACAAGATATTTTATAGAAAAATACAATGAATGATAAAGACAAAAGTGGTCCCAAAGGTGTGAGTACCATCTTGGTGTGGACCACAAAATGTGTGGACCAAATGTTTTCTTCTAGCTCCAATGGGTCAAGAGATGTCCTTTCGAGTGCTAGGACCACTTCCTTTTCCGCAACGATTATCTTTGACTCGTAAACGAACCTCTTCTCGTTTCCCCTATTTTTTGCACAGATCTTTATATTTTTTGTCCCTCATTTTGCACTTTTATTATCTTTGGTCCTCATTTTGCACAAATATTTTTGCGGTCAAGATAAATTGACTAATATAATTCACTTGGTAAAATATTATTCACAAAATACAACTATAAAGAGAGCAACTGAAAGGTAATAACAATTTAAAAATATATAATTTATAATCTTACATCATAGAACTTGAAAAAATATATAATAAAAATAATATTTTGAAAATAATATATATTATAAGACAGAAGGTAACCCGGTACATCTCCTAGTATGCCTTATAAACTTGAAGTCTCAAACGATTCACCTCAAATCTACTCAAGATAAGTTTTAGTTGAGATCTATAATGAACATAGAAATTTTTCTTGACTCAACACTAAATAATACACATTTATATAGAAGCAAAAAGAATATGTTGTACATACAGTTCTAACAAAAAAATGTAGATTTCATATGAAGGTTACAACATTGCAGACTTTACCTAAAATATACTTTGAATGAGCTAAATATTCAAATTATTATAAAATTAATACATGCATAACAAGAATATATTAACATTTTAAACTTGTGCATAAGCAAACATAGTATCAAACACACACAAGAAAATACAAAAGAATTAGTAATCTTTTTAACATGCCTTAACCAGAATTTTTCAAAAATTAACATTGCAAACTTCATTTGAAATCTACATCCAAGCAGACTGTGAAATCTGATTTTAATTAGCCAACTAGCTAAATTATATCTAGAATTTGTATAGTCTTATGTATTATACATAAATTTTCACACAAGTAATAGAAGTACCAAAACCACGTACACAAAAATTTAACAAAATTTTTAAACATGTCTTAAACGCAATTTACTAAATATTAACGTGCAGACTTCAGATGAAATCTACATCGATGCATGCTTTAAGTAAAGTCCACTTTTGATAAACTAACTACCAAAATTATATCTAAAATTTGTACAACTTAAGTATCATACATAAACTTGTTAAGCTTTCGCAGAAGCAATAAAAGTACCAAAAACACACATTGAAAAAATTAACAAAAATTTTAAACATGCTTTAAATGCAAATTTTCAAAAACTATAATTGCAGACTTCATGTGAAATCTACATCGATGAAAACTTCATGTGAAGTCTACTTGGGAGGTTAGCTTTGCGTTTGACCAAAGTTTGACTTTATAGATGTAGACTTCACCTGAAATCTTCAAATGTACACATGTGAAATTGACCAAAAATCTTGACTTTT
>JAKUCM010009206.1:0-11801 GCA_023374145.1 Lepidium sativum | reverse complement strand
ACCCAGTTCCAGTCTTAATTTGACCATTACTAATCTCTTTTTCAACTTTTCTACGATAATAAATGTGCTAAATAGTGCTCCTAAATAGACTAAAATGCAGACATATCAAGGTTTATATTTTAATTTTATATTGGATTAAGTAAATTTTTTATTGGGTTAAAGTTAAATTAGAATTTGATGGGTGTCAACCAAAATTTAAGAAAGGGATCAAATATTAAAATATATATATATATATATTGAAATCTATGGGTGTCACATGACACCCCTCCCCTTCCTAATACATCCTCCCATGTATATAGGTGTTGAATGGTTAGTGATCTTAGACAAGTTTTTAGTTTTTGTTTTCGTGAGAAATCTGTTTTAGGCTACTCAAAATTTTTAAAAAACAATTTTTAAAATAATTAAATCGGATTTTGTTATAACTCAAGTTTAGGTTTTAATATTTTTCTAAATGTAGAAAAATCATTTTTAAAAATTATACAACATTACTTTTAAAGAAATTAAATAGTAATTTTTAGAAACCAAATTCTTCAGACACCAAAATTCAAATCTGATACATGAATGAGATTAAAAATTCTCAGACCAGTTGAAAACAAAAACAAAATTTATTTTTAAATCAAAAACTAAAACTTAAAAACCAAGAACGAGTTCACCATTTATGGTCATATATTCATGCCAAAATCAGTATCAAATGGATTCGCAAAATTATCATGGAAAAGACAAATTAAACAATGAGTTTTCTTTTTATTAGGAAATCTAAAAGTACTACTGAACTATAAAACAAATACTGGCATTAAATTTCCACAAAATTGGACATGGGAAACTACCAAAAAAAATCCCCAAAGATAAGACATAAATTAATAAATGGGTTATGTTTGAAGAAAAAATGTATAACATGAATATATAAAAATAGCCAAAGAGACGACCTAAAATCCACAAAATTTAATCCATTTATTCAACTCTGAAATGAAATAAAATTGAATGATTTGAGTAGAATTAGGAGCAAGCAAGTCATAGGCAAGTCATCTTTGGCTACTATATATCATCAATCTTTTTCATGTAAAACCTTTCTTCTTTCTTCATTTTCATTTTCATTTACTGATCTCAAAATTTGCTTAAGCTTCCACAATTTGCTCTCTTTCTATAGCGTCTCAGCGAAATTTGCACAAATATTATATATATATATATATATATAAATTCTTGTATAGGTGTGGCTAAAGGCACAACTTGTTTGCACTATTTTCAAAATTAAGCAATGCCAACTAGTTCCATAAATCTACATGACAGAAGAAGTGTTCCATTAGGATTTAGCACTTAGGTGTTGAATCCAATTTTTTTATTTTTAGAAAGAAAATGAATAAATACTCTGCTTAAATTAGTTGCAAATGAGTAAATTAATAACAAAGTGCCAAGTAGGTTATATTGCTTAGAAGCTAAGTCGTCTAAGTCATCGTCAAGTAAAAGAAATAACTTTTCCATCACCTTTTCTAAGTTAATGACTTTGTAGATTTGATGTTGATTGTTATTCGTGGAACGAAATGAGATTTCGGATCCACCTCCAACAATAATCCCCCCAGACTCGAAAATTTCTGATGAGATTTCATAGTCGGATAAATGACATGTTTCTAGAACTTTCAGTCCACATGTCTTCTTTTAACAGGTATTAGCAGGACATCAGGAAGCATCATTTCGGCTTCCAAAAAAATTCTATAAATACTGCGCCAAGCCTTTCATTATTTACCTTCATCCGAGTTGAAAATGTAACTTCTCACTCTTCTTTCTCTTTCTAGTTTTATTTGTGCCAAGACACAATGTTGTTATAGTTGTGAATTGATTACACCGAGATGGTTTAAAATAAAATCAAGTCAGATTTTGAATCCAGGACCGATAGTTCAGATGCCAATTTTTCTAATACCTCCTGAGATGTTAGCAGTAGGGAATAACATCGATTAGTTAGGAGATCAGGTTTCGAGTTGGATCTTATAGAAGAATTTGATGACGAAACAGTGGTTCTTGGAAGAGTTGGGCAAGTTGGGGCTTCCTCTGCCTGCATCGCATTTGTCATGTCGATTCCAGATCACGAGCTAGGTCCTTTGGAAAAATGGTATCATTCCCTTGACATCGCTCTATCTATCATTACCTTCAAGAAGCTAGAGAAAGCCTCATGCCATGTCTGGCCCTTAGGAAAGTAGACATTTAGATTCCGAGTTTAGCTTACCGACCATGAAATCTTTTGGACGGCTTTATTGTTATTTATGACTGGTGGTTTACGAAAGCTATGATGTGGCTCCCGATTCCTGATCTCCTACCGTAAAACTACTTGAAGTGAAGATTGCTATATTCCAACTCGGATGTTCAGGGATAATGAAACTCCTTGGCGCGTTAATCTTTGGAATTGAAGTTAAGCTTCGGTTGTTTGAGGACATGACAACTATTTGTTCAAGCAAGCCACCCAAAGAGATTTTCTTTGCTCATGTGCTGACGAGCACTTTCTCATTGATGGTCGTCTGGAATTCAACTCGCTTGGACAATGAAACCCGATAGATTTTTAGGCGTCATGGCACTTACAAATTCCAATTACCGATTTGACAATTTATGTTCATGTTTTTCGCTTTTATTTTTTTAGTGAAGCATCCCTTGTCTCAAACTCCCATCTGGAACTATCAAGTTCTGGTAGACAAGCTTCTCGGTGTTCCATGCATTAGTTGGAAATCTCTTCTAGTCAGCCTTCTCAAAATGATTGTTTCTCGTCTTTCCAAAGGTTACTCGTCTTTAACGTACTCTTGCAGGGACACTTCAAAAAAAGATGGGTTTAAAAGATTGCATAATATTGTAGATCATGGGTGATCTCAATGATGCCCTTGACGAAGAGCTTTCTCGGCTTTATGAGAATAAAGAAATTCCTGCCATCCGGAACAGTGGGTGATGTTTTCGCTTCCAAGCCTCATACCAACATAGTTGATACCCGTACTCATCCAACCCCGATCAACATTGTTAATCTTGACTAGGCAGACGGTGCCAAGGGTTTTGGGGCATGTCCTTTGAAGAAGAAGAAAAATGTATCAAAGAAAAATAAATATGCTGGAAAGGTATATACTTCATCCAAAAGCTCAATCCTGAAAGAAAAAAAAAGTCCAAAACCACCACACTTCAGCCCAATTTGGTGTAATCATACAACTTAGTTATTGTCTCTTTTGCTAAGCGTTTGGGCGATGAAGTGATTAGTTGTTGCTCGCTATTGCAAGGTCGCTCCACCGCTCTTGCCATTACCGAAATAGGAGCCATAAAGTGTAAGGGCATAGAGGATCCTTCCTCCGAGATTCCCACAACTAAGAAGGAGATAACCATTATCAACTTCAGTTTTCAATGTGATTACACATATATGTCTCATATCATCTTATACAAGACGGCTTGCACCGACCTGATGCGTCATATTAGGAATACACTTGACATATTTTAATTCCGACTTCATGACTCTAAATCATGATTGTTTGTGTTTAGTTCATTGCCACTTGAACTTTATTCTTCTAAACTGTGAGAGGTCCTAGGTTTCCTTTGACGCAAACGCTCGGGAGGCAAACAAACATGGTGGATCGTGTCGATAAGTCTCATATTGAGGTTATAGAGGCTTAAGCCTCAGTTCAAAATGACAAAGAAGAATTGGCCAGAGTGAGGGTCGAGTTGTTGGCGGAGAAGGAGAAAACCGCCAAGCACGCTAAGGAGATTGCCTATTTGAAGGACAATTTGGAGAGCGCTGAGGATGATCGATTTTTAGCTTTCAAGGCCACTGAAAAGGCTGATACTACGATTTCATCTCTCCAAGCTAATCTTGATAAGATCGCAGGTAAGATTTATTCTCATTTACATGAAGCTGCTATCTCTGAAAAGCTTAAAGCTTCCCAAGAATCTTCAGGTTAATTGTCTTCTTACTTTGGGAGGATCGCCGCCCGATTCAATGACCTTGAGGCAAACCTTTCTTCTTGGCTAAAGTATGATCAATTTCTCGTAGTTGACAACATCATTCAGTCGCTCCAATAGTGCAAGATTCTCGTACCTAACGTGTTTGTCAACATAGCTATTTAAGAGCTTCACAAATCTAAAGCAGTGGTGGAAAACGCAGTGGTAACGACACTTTTTTCCGATGACTTGATCGTTCCAACTTTCGAAGTCGGTGAATACTCATATATGAGTGAGGTTGCCTTGGGTTTCAAGGAAGATCTGCTCCAATTTCTTGCTTGTGCTAGGATTGTCCCAATTTCTGGTCTTGTGTTCGTTGCCTTGTGGAACTCCAGTCACATCTTGCTTATCATACCAAAGGTAGTTGCATCATCGAACATTAATGGACCTTGTTAGGACGTGTAAGGTGGATCTGGCCCTTGTGCGTGCTTTAGTTAGGAACTTGGTGTGTAACCGAACAAATTTCTCTATATGTTGTAAAGCTTGTCTTCTCGGCTTCTGATGACAAATGTGGGTTGCTACATTCTATCAATTCCGGTCCTTTGCTCAAATCGGTCGAGACGCGCATTATGCTTCCTCTCAGTTGCTTCCCTCTGTTGCAACATGTTCTGCATTAGTAGGCTCAAGGATGGTGGCTCAACCGGAGGTCTAGGCAAGACTCCTGATTTTATATACTCTCCTCGTTGTTCTCCCACGAACCATGTTGGACTAGGATTTGCGTTTCATGCTAGGTCAACTAGAGGTCCACAAGACTCAAAGGTCTGTATACTCTCCTGGTCGCTCTCCCACGAACCGCGTTGGGAGGGGACTTGTGTTTTGAAGTCGGCCAACTATCCTTAACGGTGGGTTGATTGCCTGTCCTTTGGATGAGTTTCTTCGCTTCTGTGTAAAGAAATCCTTCAATGTCGTTCTCGCAAATGGCACCAATTGTTCAAGTAGGATCCACCACTTAGGTGTTGGATCCAACTTCCTAATTTAAGAGGAAAGATGGGTAAGGACTCTAATTAAATTAGTTGCAAAGAGAGTATATTGAGAGCAAAATGTCGAGTAGATTATATTGTTTATGTGTGAATAATGAGAATGTGGTCTATTTATGGAGACATTTTCCCATATTTTTAAGATATATGATCGATTACAAGTACATAAGAATAGCAAATATTACATTTTTAATTTAGATTTGATGTTATCCTAAATATCTTTATGGAATTTTTGGAAATATTGCAAATCAGATCAAGAATATTTCTATTTCTCTTTTGAATGACGTAACAGCTGAGGTGCTCCATTCTTTAGATATAACAACTTACCGAAAAGAGAAACTTTCTAAATTATAATCTCGCCGAGAAGCTAACCGTTTAAGTCATCATCAAATAGAAGAAATGATTTCTCTATCACCTTTACCGAGTTTATAACTTTGTAGATTAGTAGATTTGATGTTGATTGTTATTCATAGATCAAAATCAGATAACAGTTCCATTTCCTACAAGAAAATTTAGTAATTAATATATAGAAAACATGTAACATATAATACATAAATATACAAGACGGTAAGGTCCAATCAAATACATCCGACTTATAATTTATATTACTTGTAGGTGCTTCATATTACATTGTCCATGTATTATGTATTTTCAGATGATACTTTTTGAAAATTGAGATCAAACATTTATTTTAATAATTTGTTATGGAAGGATAAAGCAATTGCCACGCGTGTATGCAGTGTGAATCACATACATATTTTCCACAAAGTTTCATGTATATTTACAAACTCTCCTGATATTATACTATTGTATAATCTTATTAATATAATTTAGTAAAGCTCAAATTTAGATTTTTTATTATATACTAGTTTTGAAAATTTGTATTTTTAGTTATTTCTACTATCTGCTTTTAAATTTTTGTGAATAAAATTAATTTTTCTCATGTTTCATTTTATATAAAAAAATGTTTATTTATTTAAAACATATATTATCATTGAAAATACTTAAATAGATGAGTTCATATAATTTTCTGCAATATTTATCTTTATTTATATTATTTTATTTTATTGTAATTTTTTTTTTGAAGAATTATGTTTTTTCAAAAAAATAATTTTGAAGTCTTGGGTAACACCTAATATTTTGAAAGACACTTTCTATAAACAAAAATGTTGGAAATGAACAAAGTATTAGAACAAATAACACACAATTTTAGTAAACTTTTTAAAACACCAAACTAAATAATAAAAAAGTATTGAGGATTTATAATTTTTATAAATCATAAAATCAATAATTTCTCTTAGTTTATTTTGGTCAAATGAGAAGTTGAGTTCTGATGTGATCATAAACCCGCTTGTATCCGGGGAGCTCGCACCCGAAGAGGTTATACCAAGGGAGTTCGCGCCCCAGGAACATGTACCCGAGGAGTTCGCACCCACGACACCTGCACCCGAGGAATTTGCGCCCCATGACGTTCTTGAGGATACTCACCACTTGGAAGTTCCCTCCGACCCATGACCAGAACGAAGACCAGAATGTTCAACCAAAGTCTTGAACTACTCCTAAAACGAATTAAAAGCAGTCGTGAGCCATGCACTTGCCCAACTTCCTTGGTTGTGGTTCAAGTGGCTTAAATGTTGGCCAAGAGAGGTGACACAGACATGTACTATTTTCCCTCTTTGGATTTTTTTCCCATTGGGTTTTATCCGGGACGGTTTTTAATGAGGCACGCACGGTCACTTTTACCTTTATCCTCTTTGTCTAACATAGCTATTTTCGAGGCATTGACTTTATTAGCATGCGCTTTTAATTTAACCTTTTACTTTTGCTTTTTACTTTTTGCACATGTAACACATTTCATTTAATTACCTCAAAAGTTGTGCAAGAGAATGTGAAAGGGTATATCCTTCACATTTCATCCTCTATTTAAGGACTTCAAAACCTTCCTTAATAGACATCAAACTTTTTATCCAAATCTCTCTCAACTTGTTTGATCCGAGAAGTCTAACACCTTCTCAACTCTTTCTCTTCATAGTGTGTCATATCTAAGTTAGAGCTTGAGCTTCGTAGTCAATGAGTCTTTCCACCACTCCTTGAAGTACACTTCATTCCATCTTTCCCATCTCCATCTCTATCACGTCCATGTCAACTCATTTCTCTGCTGCATCCAAAGACATCATTCCGATAATCTCTCCAAATCTGTGACGTTGTGTGTTCTCGGGAATCAAATCCTATCTAGGATCATATCAAGTGGTATTAGAGCCATTTCATAATCAAGTTTTATCAATCTATCTTGTCGTATACTATTTTTATTTTCTCTGTTCATGTTTGATTGTTCGAATCTGCAATTTTCCAGAACACGATTCTGTTTTGTAAATTTTATCATAAATAGTGTGTTTGCTCAAAAATTGTGAAATTAACTGATTCTGAATTTATTTTGAGTCTAGTTAATTTCAAAATTAATTTTGGAATTTTTGAACAAGTTTTAATAATTTTCCATGTAAAATTTGTTTACTCGTCTTTTTTCTTAAATCTATCTCTTCATCTTCAAAAGAACTACTTACTTATTAATTATTTGTGTCTCTTTAGGTACCATGGTGAGTTTGGAAGAAGAAACGTCGTCAGCTGAAAGTGCAGCCAAAGAACGGAGGATGATCACATATATCACCAAAGCCATGGCCGAAATCCTTAAAGAGCAACTTGCATCGTTAAACCTTAGCCCTCCGGTCGAAGTTCCCAACATCCCTGAACCACCTATATTCCCATAATTGGCTGATCGAAGAAGTGAGAGGTCAGACCGAGAATACTATAGCAATGCTACCTCTCGCAAAAATCGAAGAAGACAAATATCGAACACCGCAACGAGAACATTCTAAAGCCAAAATTTCGAAGTTTCGTGGTATAAACAATCCAGAAGTCTACCTAGATTGGGAGCAAAGGTCGAGATTTTTTGACATATTTACGGAAGATCAAGTTAGGAATGTGGTGACCGAGTTTAGTGACCATGCCTTATGTTGGCGGAATCAACTTGTAATACATGGTTACCGAATCACGAATAACCAATAGAGACATGGAATCAACTCAAGTCTTTGATGAGGAAGTGGTTTGTGCCAAGCTACTATCAACAGGAGCTTCATCAACGACTAAGGACTTTGACCCAATGATCTAGTTTGGTGGAAGATTATTATCAAGAGCTAGAAACTTTAATGATAAGGGCTAATGTGCATGAAGAATGAGAAGTACTTATATCTCGATTCATTGGGGGACTCAACCGTAACATTCAAGATCAATTGGAGTTACAACATTTCTTGGAAATCGAAGAAGTACTACATTTGGCCGTCAAACTCGAACATTAGCTCAAAAGAAACAACAATTCTGGAGCAGCTACAACAATTCTCGAGGCCATTCCATTCAAAACAAACCAACTTACCCAAAGGAAGAAAGACGTGAGTTTTAAAGGGATGATATGCTTCTTGTCAAGCCAAAAGCCCATGAAATCAACTACAAAGGAAAAGCCAAAAAAAAAGACTCGAACAAGGAATGTCAGATGTTTTCGATGCCAAGTTATTGGACATTATGCTTTTGAATGCTCTAATAAACGGGTTATGATTTTTCGTGACAACGGGGAGATTGAGTCCGAGGATGATTTGTTTGAAAACAAATATTTGGATGATGGAATTGAGAACCCTCCCCGAGGCCAGCTGCTGGTAACAAGAAGAACCCTAAGCGTCATGAACAAAAGCGAAGAGCAAATTCAGCAAGAAAATCTATTACACACAAGGTACGTAATTAATGATAAAATTTGCAGCTTGATAATTGATGGAGGAAGTTGTACCAACACGACAAGCCAAACGATGGTTAAGAAGCTCGGTTTGGAGATCCTAACACACCCACGGCCGTACTCACTTAACTCGCTCAACGAATCCGGCGAAATTCAAGTCAAGGAGCAAGTCAAAGTGGCATTCTCTATAGGTAAGTACAAAGATGAACTAACCTTAAATTTTTTACCTATGGATGCTAGTCATGTATTACTTGGCCGACCTTGGAAATCCGATCGAAGAGTTCTACATAATGGCTATACCAACCAATACATCTTTGAGCACCTTGGCCGAAAGACCACCCTTATTCCAATGACACCTCAAGAGGTGTACCGAGATCAACTAAGCATGAAGAAGAGTCAATCCCAACTCATTATTCCAGCTAAATCTCAAGCCAAGAAAAAGGAGAAGAAAAAAGGTAGTCTTCTCTTTATTTTCAAAGAAACGTTATCTTGCGTAACTAATCTTGAACTGGTTTTGCCGAGTCGAATCCAATCTGTTTTGCAGGAATTTAAGGATGTCTTTCCCAAAGAAAACCCAGTTGGATTACCTCCAATCCGTGGTATTGAGCATCAAATAGATTTCGTACCAGGAGCCACTCTTCCCAATCGACCCGCCTATCGAACAAGTCCGGTGGAAACAAAGGAGCTGGAGAATCAAGTCAACGATCTGATGGCCAAAGGACATATCCGCAAGAACATAAGCCCATGTGCTGTTCTGGTCCTGCTTGTTCCCAAGAAAGACGGAAAATGGCGCATGTGCATTGATTTCTGAGAAATCAACAACATAACGTTTAAGTATCGCCATCCTATCCCTAAACTTGATGACATGTTAGACGAATTGCATGAGTCTATTATTTTTTCTAAGATAGATCTTAAAAGTGGTTATCATCAAATCTGAATGAAGGAGGGTGATGAGTGGAAAACCACTTTTAAGACGAAACAATGGTTATACGAATGGTTAGTTATGCCTTCTGGACTTACCAACGCCCCTAGTACTTTTATGTGTTTAATGAATCATATTCTTAGGAAGCATATATGTGTCTTTGTGGTTGTCTACTTTGACGATATTTTGATTTATAGTAAAACCCTTGAAGAACATGTTATACACCTTAAAAATGTTTTAGAATTACTCCGCAAGGAGAAACTTTATGCCAATTTCACAAAATGCACTTTTGTACAGATAACCTTCTCTTTTTAGAATTTGTTGTGAGTGCAGATGGCATCAAAGTGGACGAGGAAAAGGTGAAGGGAATCCGAGATTAGCCAAGCACGAAAAATGTAAGCGAAGTTCAGAGTTTTCATGGGTTAGCGGGATTTTACAGAAGGTTCGTCAAGGACTTTAGTACAATCGCAGCCCCACTCACAGAAGTCATCAAGAAAGACGTAGGATTCAAGTGGGAGAGAGCTCAAGAAGATGCATTCAACACATTGAAATAAAGGCTCACCAATTCTCCGGTTTTGATTTTACCTAACTTCTTAAAAACTTTTAAGATTGAAAGTGATGCTTCCGGGTTAGGTATCAGTGTTGTGCTAATGCAAGATCAAAAGCCCATTGCTTTCTTTAGTGAGAAACTGGGAGGAGCTACCCTTAATTACCCCACTTATGATAAAGAACTCTACGCCCTTGTCCCAGCTTTACAAACGTGACAGCATTATCTCTGGCCAAAGGAGTTCGTAATTCACACCGATCACGAATACTTGAAGCATCTCAAGAGTCAGTAAAAGCTCAATAAACGGCACGCTCGATGGGTTGAGTTTATCAAAACTTTCCCATATGTCATCAAATACAAAAAATGTAAGGAAAATGTCGTGGCCGACGCATTATCCTGAAGGTATGTACTCCTTAACTCTTTAGGAACACGGCTGCTAGGCTTTGAGCAAATCAAGGAATTATATGCTAAGGATTCAAACTTTGGTACCATTTTTAAGTCTTGTGAAAATTTTTCTTTTGGAAAATACTATCAAATTGACGGATTTTTATTTTATGCGAGTAGACTTTGTGTACTTTACTCTTCTTTGAGAGATTTATTTTTAAGGGAAGCCCACGGCGGAGGAATAATGAGACATTTTGGTGTGGCCAAGACTTATAAGGTGATGCAAGACAATTTCTATTGGACGAATATAAAGCGAGATGTGGAGAAGCTTTGTGAGTGATGCGTCACTTGCAAGCAAGCAAAATCTACGGTTCAGCCCCACGGTTTGTATACTCCTTTACTTATTCCTTCGCACCCTTGGACTGACATTTCTATGGATTTTGTTGTTGGATTGCCTAGGACTAGGAATGGTAAGGATTCAGTTTTCGTGGTTGTTGATAGATTTCAAAAATGGCTCATTTTATCCCATGTCATAAAATTGATGATGCATCTCATGTAGCCAACTTATTCTTTAAGGAAATCATTCGTTAGCATGGAATGCCTAGGACCATAGTCTCGAATCGTGATACTAAATTCCTTAGTTATTTTTGGAAGACTTTGTGGTCAAAACTAGGAACTAGATTGTTTTCTCTACTACTTGTCATCCCCAAACCGACAGTCAAATTGAAGTTGTTAATTGAACTTTGTCCGATCTATTTCGTGTGTTAATTAAAAAGAACCTTAGGAGTTGGGAGGAATGTTTGCCACATGTAGAATTTGCATATAATCATTCGGTACATTCAACCACCAAGTTTTCTCCCTTTGAAATTGTTTATGGCTTTAATCCTTTATCACCTTTGGATCTAATTTCTTTACCTTTGAGTGAAAGAACAAGTGTAGATGGCAAAAAGAAGGTTGAATTAGTGAAACAGGTTCATGAGAAGGCCAAAACAAACATTGAAGCCAAGACTAAGCTCTATACCAAGCACGCAAACAAAGGACGAAAGGAGATCATTTTTAATGAAGGCGATCAAGTTTGGATCCATCTCCGAAAGGAACGATTCCCAAACGAATGAAAGTCCAAACTAATGTCGAGGATTGATGGACCTTACAAAGTTCTTAAACGGATCAAACACCAATTCCTACCAACTCGTCTACAAGGGAAGTATGTTGTATGTGGGAGTTTTAATGTTTCTG
>JAKUCM010009205.1:0-12773 GCA_023374145.1 Lepidium sativum | reverse complement strand
GAGAGAGAGAGAAAAGAATATTATTAGTTGCATAAAATAGTAAATGTATATTATAATACGTAAAAATATAGAATGAAATACATTGAAACATAGAATAAATGTCACGAGTAATTTGGTTCTAGTTTTCATTTGTGCCAAAATTTTGCCAAATATGCTCAACTAAATCAGCTTTTAATTGGTTATGCATTCTTTCCTCCCGAATTCGAGCTCGATCGGCCATCATATTGTTTACATTGGTAGGCGTCTCCGTAGAATACGTGAACTCCACATGTGATGTCCTGCTTCCTTCTTCTAATTCGAATTATGATAAATCATATTGAGTGCATTGGTCTCGTTCGTCTTCAACGATCATATTGCGCAATATGATACATGCCCTCATTATGTTACCTATTTTTACTTTATCCAAGCAAAGAGATGGGTTTCGAACAATAGCAAACTGAAGTTGCAACACTCCAAAAACACACTCAACATCTTTTCTGACAGCTTCTTGATAATTTGCAAAGAATGATGATTTCTCATCTTGTGGTCGAGAAATTGATTGGATGAACGTTTTCCACTTAGGATATATACCATCTGTGAGATAATAAGCCATATGGTATTGACGTCCATTGACAACAAAGTTGACCGTAGGAGCTCGGCCTTGTAATATATCATCAAAAACTAGTGAACGATCAAGAACAGTAATATCATTACAAGTACCTGGAGGTCCAAAAAATGCATGCCAAATCTAGAGATCTTGTGAAGCCACAACCTCTAAAACGATTGTGGGTTTTTCATGTCCACGTGAATATTTTCCTTTCCAAGCTGTTGGACAATTCTTCCACTCCTAGTGCATACAATCAATGTTTCCTATCATCCCGTGAAATTCCCGAAACTCACCGGTATCTAGTAATCGTTGGAGATCCTCTGGTGTTGGCCTTCTCAAATACTCGTTTTCGAATAAATGTATAACTCCGACCACAAGTTTTTCTAAGCAAATTCTGCTAGTGCTGGCACTCATCCGGAGGTATTCATCAATCGCATTAGGTGCAATACTGTAAGCTAAAAGACGAATGGCGGCTGTACATTTTTGTAGTACATGAAAGCTGAGTCTTCCGGTTGCATCTGGTCTCTGTTGAAAGGGTGACACTTCATTAGATAGTCTTTCAACAATATGTATGAACAGTCGTTTGGTCATTCTAAATCGGCGCCGAAACATGGCACCAGAGTAACTTGGCTGCTCACAAAAGTAATCTTTGCATAACTGAATATACCCCGCCTCTTTACCTCGTTCTATATGAATTCATTTTTTCTTCGTTGGTTTGGCCGCTTGACGTTCACTATAATCATTTATACAATCTTCAAAACCTTCGTTAAAAACTCTATCGAATTTGTCATCAAAGATTTGATCGATAGTTCCATCAGATGTAAAATTGTCAGAATCAGAAGACATGTTGCTATTTTTATGGTAAATTTGTATAATTTGAAAGAAAATTATAAGTATATGGCATAAATAAGTTCGGTCGGATGAGAAGAAGAAAAATGTAAGGAAGTTGGTTTCATATATTAGTGGTGACATAATTGATAACATATTTATAACACATTGAAACATTGATTATTACAACAACTTATAGTTCTATCACATAATACACGTGTAAGTAAGTTGGTTTCATATATCAGTGGTGACATAATTGACAACTAGGGGATTGACAGGGCTACACCCGGTTTTTGGTTTAGAAACATTTATGTGTAGTTTATATGTTGGGTAACTTGTCAAATTTTGTGCTTTGCTTTGTATTTCTGAAATGAAATCTATGTGCATCAGAATTGGATAATTTTATTATTATTTGGAATGGTAAAATTAAAGATATGTTGCCCTACATATTGAATAATTTTTATTTGCGTTAAGCCAACTTATTATGTAATCATGGTGGTAGATGTGGTTGCAAGCTAGATTATTAATGGCATCTCGTCCTTTGAATGTTTGAAGGCAAATTATACAATTTTTTAGTTATGAGTTATAGTTATGAAGCAAACTTCAATCAAGATTCTAGTATGGTTTTATTTATTATTTAAATATCAAAAGTACATGTGTGAAATCATTTGAAGACCATACTTATAATATTGTCTAAAGAACAATTTAAGAATATATCTTTTATGAAGTAGTATTTATTTATAAAATTATGTCATTGAAATATCCAAATTGCATAAGATGTTATTCTTTTCGAATAATTAGATCGATAAGATACAATATAACCTCAAATCCTTTTATAGTTTGTCTAAATTAAGAAAAAGGGAACAAATTCTAGATATCAGAATTATTAATTGGATTAACTAAACAGAAAAATGACATGTATATAAGATATTCAACCCAATTATTTTGGATAGTATGAAAAATAAAAATAAAAAGTAACTATGGACATTCAAAAGTGGTGAATATGTATAGTTTTAATAGAAGATTAAACAGCTTCATCACTGTAAATCAACCGACGTGTAATATGGACATTCAAAGGTCTTTCGACTTCAAATAACGAAGATTAAGTTACATATTATATAGTCTTTGGTCCATAAATATATTTAAAATGTAAAACAAAACCTTTATTTTCAAAGATTTGTTTTAACAAAATCGACATGGACTTAGTTAATAAAAAAAGATGAAGAATTGGACGAAAAAGAAGGTTTAGTTTCAGGTAATTAGAGGGTTTTGATTTATGAATGACAAAATCTAGATATATAATAAACGGTTAAATTTTAGTATTTTTTCCAAATATATAATAACTAAATTATGATATATAAGCTAATTGATTATATAATATGTTATGAAAATTGTTTATTCTAAAGAAATTTAATTTAAAGAAACCTATTTAACTTTTTTCTTTGACTCGGTTCATATTCAATTTAGGTTTTTCAAATATGTAAAAAAAAAAGATAAATATAGTTCATCTTACCTTACAATATGTTTCATGCAATCTCTTTATCAACACATTATCTACACCTTGGATTAATGAAGCCATTTGCAGGTTTGTGTCATGATAGATTCAATAAACTTTGGATGACTTTATTAACGTATGCGTATTTAACAAAACACAACATTTGGATAGTAATGAATATTGAGTGGAAGTAATTTTATAGAAAGGTGATCTCGTAGTAGTGCAACGTTAAAACAAAAAAGGGGAAATAAGATGGAACTTGTGAATAGTATGGAGGGACATGAAATTGACAAAACTTGTCACATTGAGAATGATTTTAAATTAAATCAAAGAAACAACTTGTAATGTGAGGTGAATAAGCTGGTTTAGTTGTCTAGACGGGGGAACTTCTCGTTCTTCACGTCCTCATCGGATATTTCATTTGGATGTGTGTTCCGAGCCTTGGAAAGAATTGCACAGTTAGCAGATATGGGGTTGTTTATTCCGGATGTCTCGTCGTTCAAGCCAAGCTCGTTCGAAATAATACGGGAGACAGTGAAAGTTTAACGTGAAGCTAGGAAGTTGTACATTGACACTTTGATATGGAATTTGCAAGTTTGGCCAATAATGTGTTTTAAACTTTCAGGAGTTTTAGTTTTTAGTGTTTCATTGTTATCATCTCCCTGGGTCAAAAGGTAACAAAGTTTGGTTATTACTTGTATGGAAGGTGTACGTGTGTTTTTGAGGTGCAAGGGCATTGAATATACCTCGATGAATGCGTTTATAATTTCAGAAGCTTTCCGTCCTGCAAAGTTTGTCCTTTCACGATCAAAAATCACAAATGTAGTTGTGTCTTTGTTGTGGTCACAGACCCTTACTTCAAAGCGGTACCTACACATCCATTTGGATACAATTATTTGTTGTTTAGTTTGTGTTTGTGTTGGACATGTCCTTTTCAAATGAAAGCATAATGTGCAAACCTGATGAGACCGACATTGTTGTATTTTAGACACATGTTGCAGTAGAATGAGGAGCCTGATTTTCCCAACTTTGTGTTACAGCTACTGCACGAGATGTAGTGCCAACCATGTTGTTCGTCGATGGCATCTATTGTAACGAGACAGATAAAGCTTGCTGCCTTGTTTGTTTGTCATTGGAAAGTAATTAATAATCTTAACGACTGTGTTACAGAGTTTAGAACTTGTAGGGTTATCAGTTTTGAAAAGGGACTTATCTATGGAGTTTCACTTTGCAGATACTGTTGTAATTCTCTGATAGTCACAGTTTTTAGTTTTGTGATGGAGGATGATGTGCTTGAAACAGTCGGAGGTTTTTTGTCACTTTGAGATAAGCTGAAATGTGTTTTTGTCGTTATGTTAGTGTCGATTTGGCTATCATTGGGAAATGATGGTAATCATGCAATAGCATCAGAGAATATATCTTTTGAAAAAACTTTTGGTGTCATCAACGTCATTGTCAAAAAAGAGGCGGGTAGCTGATGTCGAGCTTAGGGTTACAGTACCTGTACGAAAATTAGGTGTGTAGTGGGATCGAATATAAGTTATATTTGTATTTGGGATTAGTGATCAGGGAATTGAATATACCTCCTATAGATTTTTGGTTCACGGTAGTGTTGAGAATCACTATTGGCTTGATGTGTGCGTTATTCCATCGAGTCCTAAAATTTTCGGCAATCTTTCCCCATAAGCTAACACGGATCATGTCACACCTGGGTATTAAATGTTAGGTTGTTATCTTGAGAGAGAGATGTATTAAGCGTAAAGCTTACGAGGCTTACTCTTGATGTTGGAGGTGTAGAAACACTCTATCACTTGATCTTGTGTCATGTACTTGAGGTGTCATTTCTTTAGTGGATGTCAAGCGGATGTTGTTACCTGAAATTACACAGAGCTCACCTATGACATCTAAAGGACGTAAAAGTAAGTTCGTGTGGTGTGATGTTTATGTGCTAAGTATTGTAAATTGGTAAGTATTGGGTTACTGAAGAGGTCAATGTTGGTGTCAGCAATTGCAGAAAACTCTTGGAAAGTTTTTAGCCTAAACTTGTCTTCTTCAATTATGTGATCTCCGAGTGGTGCCGGGAGGAATGTTGTTTTGTTAGTGAAAGAGATGGAGTGTTTGTAGTCAGAGACACGGTAGTACTTCTTGCTGGGATTGACCATGAAGTTTTTCAATTTGTATACTATGGTCGCCATCAATTCTTCTTGAAACCGAATTGCCCGGTTTGCCGAAATAAAACCTTGAACTGCATTTCCCTACAGTCGTATTGATATGAAAAATCAGTGTTGTATATCTAGAAGAAATAGATTTGAATGTACCTTGGAGTCAAAGAGGAGAAATTCAATGCCTTTAATATTCTTCTTGTACGTATTTAAAAGTTTAGAAAAATTATAAGGAACAAAAAAATTTAAAACAAAAATGGCTTGAAAAAGGAAAAGCACATCAAAAAGAGGCGAAGACATACAAAATCAAAGGCCTAAAATTCTGCAATTGTAGATTCGAGATAGCTATGAGCATTGGTTATATATTCATATTCTTTTGTTTCTTTTAAATTCTCTATGTTTGTGATTTTGATTCATAAATCATACTATCGATTTCTATTTTCAATGTCATTTCAATAGATTTTTTGCTTTGTTTATATTCATATATCAAATATTATATCTATTGTAGCTTAGTTGTTTAACAGTACAAAGATAATATAATAATTTTAATATAAAAAAAATTTTGAAGCATCAACACAAAAAAATTGAATAACATGTCAATGTAAAAGTGCTTTTAAGAAAATTTTAACAAAAAATTCCGTGATTTATAGAAAGTAAATTATGTTACCTTCCTCAATAGATGACGAATTAAAGAACTTATAAGCTAGTCATTTTTTGGGACTAATATAAATTGGTCACTGAAAACATGTAAGTTGTAAAATTTAGTCCGTGAATTATGATTTTTTACTTTTTTTTTGGTTACTCTCCATTGTTGCTTCGTTTTGATCACTGCGGAAACCCATAGTAAAGTAATAATTGAACGAACAAATATGGAAGCTATAGATGTTAAAATTAATCAAACAATTTTCAAAACCCGCTTAGCAGTATAATCTCGAAAGGGAAAAAGGAAGACAACAAATTTAAGGGTAACAAAAAGAAAAAAAAGGTATTCAGATGGTTGTACCTAATAAAGCAAGGGTCGAGAATATTTGACATTGATGATCTTCTAGGAAAACGCTAGGGGTTATTTTTTCAAATGAACCATATTAGTTTGAGACAAATGAGAATATAAGAAACCACTAAATATTAAACGATTTAGACAAATACTTGCAGTAGGGAACGTTAGAAAATTGGAAGAAAAACTTTTGTGATTAATTTCAGTAACATTTATCACTTTTAAATATATTGTGGATCAATGCCCATTTAGTTTCCATCGATTTTAATAAAACTAACGCTTAAACGTAGAGTGTGTGATTTTTAAAAGGTGAGTCACTAAGTGAGTTCTTTAAGAATTGTTTTAGAAAATTTATGCTGACATGACATCATTAGAAAAAATTAAAAAATCTGATGTAGATAGGTTAAGAGGTCTCAAAACCTTGCTTTTATTAGTATAGATAATCAAAATCTTAACCGAAGAATCCATAATCCTAAGTATAAAATATCATTAAAACCTTTGCAACTTGTCAACTCTGCTCAAAGGTAATTTTGTGGCTAAGATAACTAATATGTTTAGATTTATAATTATAATTTAAATATAAATATAGTGAAAGACTAAGTATATATATATATATATATATATATTTTAAAAGTATGTAATTATATTTGATAGAACGGTCAATTTAATACTGAATTTACACGTTTTTGCCAAATTAAACTTGAATTTTGTCTCTTTCCAAACAAACATCGAATTTTGAATTGACCACGCCGAATAAAGACTGCTGTTAGTCAAATTTAACCAATATTAAAATGTAGTTAAATCAAACGGTTTGTTAGTTTAATTAAAACTCGTTTTAGCTGCAAAAAAAATTTGAAATCCCAAAAATCTTCTCCAATTGTTTTTTCCCCTCTCGATGTATTACCAACAAATTAACTCTTGTCCAATCAATATACCTGCTCAAGTTTCCATGTGTGCACAAAAAGTTGTTGATTTGAATCAGAAAAAATTGTAACGACAACTGTTTCACCTTCATCAGCGACTGTAACTGCAAAGTCCACAGTAAACAGGCTCGGCTGAGCATCCACTGTTTTTTCTTTCAAAATTTTCTAGGGACTTCCATGTCTCCATTGGTAAGGTATCAAGTTCGAGTGGTTTTCATTACAGAGACATCTGTGGACACAAAGCAATGAAAGATAAACTATGAGAACATAGAGTAAAGAATAATAATATAGAAAAATATTAGATTTGACCCAGATTTAGTACATAGTGTCTTAATTAGTCAAATACGGGACTGGAAACTCTCCCATAAAAAGATTAACGTGCTTTGTAGTGACTTAAAAAAACAATATATGATATACTTACATTTTCGTCAATATAGTGTGATGGAGAAGACGCGGCTTCAGTCTCCTCCTCAATATAACGATCTTGGTCTCTGAATGAAAGAATATGAGATTAAAAAGTTCTAAGATAGGTCTTAAGATTTAATGTGTAAAGACTGGAAGAAAAAATGAAGTAGAAACATTTTTATATAATCAAAAATTCATACATTTGTTCATTACATAGCACACATATATATATAAGTCAAAGAAGTGAAGAGAAGGCTCCAATATAGCCGTTGGGGCTGGAGAGAACCGTTAGAGAGGTGGTCCCTGCTGCAGTGGTCCCGCGGGTGTGGTTCCTGGGACGAAAGTGACCTGGTGGTCCCGCGGAGTCTTCAACGGCTTCATGAGGTCAGCTGGGGTCCACAACGGTAAGGAATACAGTCCTTGGTCCCCACACACCCTAGACGTCGCTCTCACATCTCGAGTCCCGAGGAGAACCAAGTTCGAGGCTCCTCGGGAAAGTTGCGTCCTTCTCACACAGATGGTGGGGCCGCCTGCGTCCTTCCTGATGCTTCCGAAGAGCCGTTGATCCGCACGATCCTTTCGTGTCCCGCAGACCAAGATCCTTTGGTCCTTGCGGTAATCCGCATCCCGATGACCTACCAGTGGTTGTTCGCGTCTCCGACGTGCGCCCTGATGACCTAACGACTTCTTCTTGGGATTTTTTGCTTCACACTTCAACTTCTATGATCAATACTCCCCCTCAAGGTTAACCATAATGTCATGAAGGTTAAGCTTGAATTTCTCATAGACCCCACCTCATTAAAAAACTTAGAGAGAAAACCTCTTGGGACAAAACTCTTTTAAGGGAAAAAGAGTGTGAGATTTATGAGAGAGCGGACCTTTGATCATTCTTTTGGAAGATCCACAAGTCCTAGTTTGGGATAAATGTGATCACAAACTTTTAGACTTGCGGCTTTGGTAAAAATATCCGCCAATTGGTCTTCACTTTTGGTGTAACATGGCAGAGTTATTCCTCCTTCGATTTTCTCCCAGACTTTGTGACAATCAATCTCGATGTGTTTTGTTCTCTCATGAAACACGGAATTGGATGAAATGTGGATTGCAGCTTGGTTTGCACAGTGCATTGTGATTGGTTTTGATGATTCAATGCCAAGATTCTTAAGTAGTGCTTTCAACCATGTGAGCTCACTTGTGAGTTTCCTCATAGCCCGAGATTTCGCCTTGGCACTAGAACATGACACTACCTTTTGTTTCTTAGTCTTCCATGTCACCAAATTTCCTCCAATGAATATGCAATACCCCGTTGTGGACTTCTGGTCATTCCGATCACCGGCTCAATTCGCATCACAATACCCAACTATTTTGGTATTGTTGTTCTTTCCCATCCAAATACCGCGGTTTTGGCATCCTCTTAAATATCGAAGGATTCTTTCCATAATGCTCCAATGATGTATTGTGGGATTTTGCATATGTTGACTCACTTGGTTTACCGCATAGCATATATCTGGTCTCGTGATTGTCAAATAAATGAGTTTTCCCACAAGTCTTCAGTATTGAGGCGCATCTTTGTATGGTTCATCATTTGTCTCCCCTTTTCGAGTGACCTTGTAGCCATATTCAAGTGGTGTATTAGCAACATTAGAACCTAAATCTCTTGTTTCACCAAGTTAATCAAGAGTGTACTTTCTTTGAGAAAGAAATAGACCCTCCGAAGAGTGACATACTTCAATCCCAAGAAAGTACTTTAGTTCCCCAAGGTCTTTAATATCAAATACACTCTTAAGATAAGCCTTAGTGGAGGAAATACCGTCCTTGTCATTACCGGTAGTGATCAAGTCATCCACATAGATGAGAACCACGATGATACCATTCGGGCCATTGAAGACAAAGAGTGTATGGTCCAATTTTGATTTGTGAAAGCCACGATCTCGAAGGGTAAAGCTTAGATTATGGTACCAAGCCTAAGAAGATTGCTTAAGTCCATAGATGGCTTTTCGAAGACGTAATACTTGCCTGGGACTTACCATGCCTTCTAGGCCGGGAGGTGGGTGCATGTATACTTCATCCTCAAGTTCTCTTTGCAGGAATGCATTCTTGACATCCATTTTCCATAGCTTCCAATCTAAATTTGTAGCTAATAAAAGAACCACTCTTACCGTATGAAGTTTTGCAACGGGTGCAAATGTGTCGGTATAGTCTTGCCCATAGGTTTGTGTGAAACCTCTTGCCACCAATCGACATTTGTAGCGTTCAATACTCCCATCACTCTTGTACTTTATAGTGAATATCCATCGGGAGGTGACAGCCCGTTTTCCCGGTGGTAATTCTGCCGGATACCAAGTATGGTTCTTTTCCATTGCATTGCGTTCATCTGTGATTGTATCTCTCCATTCTTTACGGGTTTTGGCCTTGTCATAGCTCTTCGGGATCTGTGCAAGCTCAATTTTCCCAAGAAACACTCTATGATGAAGAGGAACAAGGTCAAGAGAACATATGTTTTGAATAGGGTGTGCCTCAGATCTAGCATTGTAACAAAACCGAGACTTGATCCACTTGAAGGCATCTTTGTGAGGACGTGTACTTCGCCTTAGAGGAGTCTCCGTATGGTTACTTGGGCTAGGAGATTGGGCCGCCGGTACCTCCGGGAAAGGGAGAGGAGGTTGGGTTGCCGGTTCCTCAACTTCCTCGGTGACGGACATATATGGATTATGTGGATGATCATGAGGTCCATCTTCATCCCTAGGCTGGACCGTGCTTGTAGGATTAGGCTCAATGTTACCGATTTGTTGAAGGAGTATGCGAAGGCTCTCATTCCTATCTTGAGTAGTATTGGTGAGGTCTTTGAGTTCTTCCCAATTTTTTTTATCAAAGTATCCTTTGTCTTCGACAAATTTCACATCCCGAGACACATATAGGCGTTGATTTGTTGCATCGAAACACTTATAACCCTTTTGTGTGGTTGAGTATCCAAGGAACATGCATTTTGTACTCTTGGCATCAAGTTTATTACGTAGTTCCCCTGGAATTAAGACATAACACACACATCCAAATACTCTTAAATGTTCAATGAAGGGTTTTGTGCCATTAAGTACCTCATATGGTGACACATCTTGTAAGATTTTGGTTGGAAGGCGATTAATGAGATATCATGCCATTAATACAACATCTCCCCATTATCGCTTAAGAACTTTCATATGGTACATCATGGCCCTTGATGTTTCCATAAGATGTCGGTTTTTCCTTTCCGCCATACCATTTTGTTGTGGAGTGTGTGGGCAACTTGTTTGGTGAATTATGCCACATTTTTTCAAGTGATCTTTAAACTTGGTGCTTGTGTATTCACCTCCATTGTCTGATCTTAGTACATTTTTTTGCAATTAAATTGGTTAGTTACATAGTTTTGAAAATTAATGAAGGCATCAAAAACCCGATCCTTAGAGGCCATTAAGGTAACCCAAGTATATATTGATTTTTCATCAATGAAAAATTTACAAAATATTTTAGGTTGTCTCTATAAGAACAATGAGATGTCCAAACATCCGAGTGAATTAAATCAAAACAATTTGCATAAAGAGTACTAGATTTCAGAAAAATAGATTTGCAATGTTTTCCCGAAATACAAGCCTCACAAGAACTATGATCAAAATTAAACTTAAGGCCCTAGAGTGGGGATTGCCCAATCTAGCATGCCAAACCGAATTAAAACATGAACCAACATTAGAGTCTAAATTGCTAACGGAAACATAGTGTAAAGCATTTGGACCGATTTTTCTTCTAGAACATATAACCCATATTTGATCTTTCCTCCTCCAAGTGTTTTTCCACTCTCAATATCCTGAAATTGTATGTGGTTAGGACCAAATATAGCATAGCAATTTAAATCGGATGTGGTTTTCTTAATCGAAAGAAGATTAGAGGTAAATTTTGGCATATAAAACGCTTTTGTTCTCCTATTAAATACTTCAAACTCTCTTATTCCATTTATTGGGACTTTTTCACCACTAGCCACAATAACATTTCCTATGGTTGGTTTTACATTCTTTATCAACCTAGGATAACTTATCATGTGGTGTGAAGCACCATAATCAATAATTAAGGAATTTGTTGAAGTTTTAGAGAAATTAGAGATACCATAATCCTTTAAGTTGGCAATGTCTTGGATTATTTCATCAAGATCCGACCTTCTCACAATTGCACCATGAGATTTTGCACTCATTGCCATTGTTCCTCCTCCGGTTTTAGATGTATCTGCCGCTTCTTCTCCCAAAACGTTTTCTTGTGCTATGTTTGCCCTTTGTTCCTTCCACTTGTTGGGTTTGAGATGAGGGTTAAGGATCCAACATTTCTCCTTTGTATGTCCTTTCTTCTTGCAATTTTCACACACCATACTCCTCTTATCTTCATTTTTGTATGTCACCTTGTGGGCGGTGATTAAATCCTTATTGCCATTAATGAGCCCAATGTTTCCTTGCTCCCTTTGTAATTGAGCACAAACTTCATCCACTATTGGAAGCTTCTTTTCTCTTAGTATGGATTTGACAAGGTCATTGTAGCAAGGGTGTAAACCTCCAAGAAGCCCAAAGACTTTGTCTTGCTCGTTTCTTTCATTTTCCACAAGGGGATCCATTGTACTTGGCCTTAACATCTCAAACTCCGGCCAAAGAACCCTTAGCTTTCCAAAGTAATCTTCAAACTCCATGTCTTCTTGGCTTTTTGACTTCAAATACCCTAGTGAGAGTGGAGACATTTGCATATACCCTCTTGAGAGTATCCCAAAGCTCTTTGGCGGTTTCACAAAAGAGATAGGATTCAAGGAGATGGGGATCAAGAGAGGCGGTTATGATAGCCATTACCGTTTGATCTTCTTGGAACCATTTGTCTTGGTCGACAATCACCACGTCGGAGGTACCTTCCTTTCCTTTTTCTTTATCGGTGACATTTGAGACCTTTTCTTGTGGTGGCTCTACATGACTCAATAACCCACGGCTGCACAAGATCATCCTTGCAGTCCTTGACCATAGCATGTAGTTAGGCCCCTTAAGAGTTACTGGAATACATGCCCCTTTGTTGGATTCCATGGTGATTTTATCGGTTTGGAAGATTTTGAGAGAATTTTCGAGATTTTGGAAAAATAATGAGAGAATGAAAGTCTCTCTCTCCAGAAATAGTTAGAGATTAGGATCTTTGTTGCTCTGATACCATGAAAGAATATGAGATTAAGAAGCCCTAAGATAGGTCTTAAGACTCAATGTGTAAAGATTGAAAGAAAGAATGAAGTAGAAACATTTTTATATAATCAAAAATCCATACATTTGTTCATTACATAGCACACATGATCAATACTAAATGTATTTGATAGTTTAGCTAATCATTAGCAGAT
>JAKUCM010009204.1:0-13135 GCA_023374145.1 Lepidium sativum | reverse complement strand
AATCGTTACTTTGATGTTTTCAATCGTAGAAATAAGAACGTAAAAGAGAGATGATTGACAGAGAAGATGAGTAAACGGATGGTTTTCTCTAAAGGGAAGAAATTGAGTTGGAGAAGGTGAAGAGTACCGTAATCAATGGTGGATGACCGGAGAAAGGAAGAGCCGTGGGAGAGAGAGAGATAAGAAAGCTGAAGCGGAGAGAGAGAAACGAATGAAAGGAGTTCGCTAGAAGAACGTAGCCCTTTAATTATTTTAAATTCATTTATTTTCTTATTACATTTTTTGGAAAGAAAATCAAGTAAGAATCTTTTCATGGTATAGCAATCTACATGTAAAAACTAATTTTTTAATTTCTCTCTTTGTTCTTTCTTCTTCTTTTTTTTTTTTTTTTCAGTCTCCTTTCTTCTTTTTTCTTTTTCCTCTTTTGTTTATTTTTCTCTAGTTTCGTCTTCCTCTCACCATTTCTTCTTCTTTTCACCATTATGAACAATGCAAACCAAGATACAAATATTGTCAAAGATATGAGTAAGTGAATCTCCTCTCTTCGTCTTCTTCTTATTCTTCTCTTCTATTTATAATGTTGGTAAATCGTTTTCTGGGTTCGATTTCTTTGTTCTTCTCTCTATTTCTCTCGATTTTGAATTAGGGTTTTATGTTTCATTTGCATGGTCTTTGAAATGGGCTTTTGGGTTTTGGGAAGTTCTTTTGTTCACATTTTCTGAAACATCGAGTGATTTCGAAGTGGGGTTTAAGGTTTCTCTTATTTGTTGTGTGGTTTAGGGTTTGTGTGTTTCTGGTTCCTGGGTTTGGTGAAGTTTGTGGAAGGTTATGTCATCGAACAGTAGAGATTGTCCCAAATATGGGTTTACTTTGGTATAATTCAAGACATATTGGTGAGGCTTCGATTGATAGAGTTCGTCATGAGTTTTTGTTAGTGTAGTAAAGTTCATTTCTAGTGTGATATAGCTCGAGACATATTGGTGAGGGTTCGATTCATAGGGTTCGGCTTAAGTTTTTGTTAGTGTAGTAAAGTTCATTTGTAGTGTGGTAAGGTTTAGTAAAGCTAGGGTTTATTGTGGTAAAGTTAGTAGAGTTAAGGTTTGGTTTGGTAAAGAAAAGGAGTCAAGTTCATTAATTGAAAAGGAGTCGAGTTCATTAATTGAAACTCTCCAAGAATTGACTTTAGCTTTTCAAAGGATGAGAGCAGACCAAACTGTATTGTATGACAGACTGTTTCAGCGAGAGGAAAACATGGCACGCATGTTTATGCTGATTGAGCAGATTCCAAGGATGGAACAAAGTGGTTCAGATCAGACCGCCTTACTCGAGAGGCTTGTAAGAGTGGAGGAGAAAAGGGCACAACCATTTCTTGAGTGCTAGGACAAAAACATGGCTGATATTAAAGGCAAAAGTTAGACATGTTCACCAAGTCACACTCCTGATCCTATTGGGAATGATAAAATGGCCTAAGGACGACACTGCTCCTTCTAATTTGGATATGAACTCGGTACGTAAGGCTCTATTTGAATGAGACTTACTTTGATTTATGTTGTCCATGTTTACATATGTATCCATGTATGTTATATTATAACTATTTATGTAAAAGTTGTGTGTGATAAAATTTGGTAGAGGTCATTTATATGGTATGGTCAAGTTATGTATCTTGTTTGATAGAGTCTACCAAACAAATTATATATTTATTACATCTCTACCGAATCATATAAATGAACTCTACTAAACGAATCATATGTAGAGTTCATTTCTACCAACTACCAAGTGGTTAGCATCGTAGAGTTAGTTACTAATAATATGTTACTCTCTGATTCAGAGAGAATGTCAGTGTCCTGAAGTCACAACCTAGCATAATTAGTCTAGCCGGAGATTTAGTCCTTGACGACACCATGCCATCCCAGGGCCCAACACACACCATTCCCTCGGACCAGGTACATTTGTGCATTGTGGAGTTGTGTTATTGATTGATAAAGTTGACATTACTTTTAGTAAAGTTGGCACTAGGAGTAGTAGAGTTAATATGTTTTTTGGTAGAGATATGTTTAGTAGAGTTGTGTTATTGATTGGTAGAGTTGACATAATGTTTAGTAGAGTTGACAGTACGAGTAGTAGAGTTAATATGTTGTTTAGTAGAGTTGTGTTGATGATTGGTAGAGTTGACTTTATGTTTAGTAGAGTTGTGTTTTTGATTGGTAGAGTTGACATTATGTTTAGTAAAGTTGTGTTGTTGGTTGGTATATTTGACTTTGTGTTTAGTAGAGTTGAAAATAGTTGTAGTATGTATAATTGACAATATGACATTATTATGTGTGTCGTTTTACAAAACAAATGAATTATTGAGACGCATGAGACTTACAACCCTCTAAGCCCATCATCACGTGTTGTTAGGAACCTCGAAATGACAGGTGAGAGAAAAGAAGATAGTCTTGAGAAAATACTATACATCAAGATATCGGATGGCACTGCTTCACCTTTGGCAAAGAAATCGAAGCCCGATATGTCACAGCTTGGTCTAATAAATATTGTTGATTCTCCGATAAAGGATAAGGATGGTAATGAGGATGACAGAAGTATGACCATGTTATTTATGGAGGACGTGTTTATGAGATATGCTCGCGAAAAAAACACTCGCTGCGAACCAAGTAACGTAGTAGAGTTCATTTAGAGATTGGTAGAGTTGAATAATGTCAACACTAACGTAGTAGAGTTCATGCACAGAATGGTAGAGTTTAGTGAACATAGTAAACATCATGAACATATATGTTGTCTAACACTATATCCATGTTACATGTATTCCCTTTCGTAAGATGTTCAATTGTAAAAAGGATTATGAAGAATGTGGTTCATTCGCCCGCCATATACGATCCTTATGACCCTATTCCCAAAATTAAAATGCTTCGACTATGTGAGTATATGTTGCACGAATTGCAAGTAAAATCTTGTTCAATCATTTTAACACGGTATTTAACCATCCTCTCATGTTTTCTGGATTATTAACAATTTGTGTAGGGATATATTCGATGGTTTGTCAAGTTCAATAGCGGATTTCTCTCTCCGCATGTTATCACCAAAACACATATGGCCAATCGATCAATATGGGTGGCTTCACGACTTGGTAAGTTCAGTATAACATTCATTTGGTAGACTTTATTTGCTCTATGGTAGAGTTTACTCCTTATTTGGTACAGTTCAAGTTATCAATAGTAGAGTTCTTATATTCCATAGTATAGTTCAGTTTGTATATGATAGAGTTTTTTTCATTAAATTGTTACATACATTCACTTTTTGTTTTCCATCATATCACAACAATAATGAATCTTTTCCGACAAAGATCTCTGCAACGTCTTTACTATATTACAGGCTCTGTCCATAACTTAAAACTTTAACAAACACAAAAACAGTCTAAACTCTACCATAACCAAGAACGGTACCATACCAGTACAAACTCTACCATACCAGATATCCAAGTTTGTACGTTTACATTACATGTTCAGGCATTATGACCTATTTGTTTACATCGAGAACAAGCTGAAACTTTCTTTGGTTGTTTTGTCTCTGCTAAACACTCGAACCAGCTTTTAATCCTAGATTTTTTGCCCCTACCAAGTTGTTGGCGTACGTGGGGTAGATTATAAAATTTACGACTCACATCCAACGGAACCAGAATTGCTACATCCCTTGGCATTATATGCTTTGAGTACGTATTATACAAGCAGCTTGTGTGATAGTAGGGGTGAGTGAGTTCGATTCTTAACTGATGCCTAGCCTCACCTACGACAATGGCATGCACGCAAGGTATTTTTCTACGTTAAACCACATGCAAGAACATGTCTTATTGACCAAACTAACCAAATAAGAAGATGTTGATTGTGAACCCACGGTCTGGTGCTCGTCTATGTCTTGAACAGTGTATTGTCTAGCTTCCTCAACCCTATTATGCAATTTACCAAATAACCAAGCGGGAAAAATTCTACACATTGAATGTTTGATCTCTACTATATTATAGTAAACTCTACTACAACAACATGAACTCTATTATACTATAGTCAACTCTACTACTAAAATATGAATTTTACCACAACAAGATTAACTATATTATACTACTGCCAACTCTACTACAACAATATGAACTCTACTATACTATAGTCAACACTAAACATCAAACTTACTTTGTCGCTTTAGTTAGAATAATTTTCGTGAGACTAGACTTTGTCATCCTCTTTGCGAACCAACATGTTAACATCGTTCTAATTGCATCTAAAAACTGCACAATGAGAAAAGTTCTTGCTTAGGATAATGCATGGTTGATTAATTCCGCTATGTTTGATGTAGTAAAATTGTATCCATATCCGGGAAGATAAACTCGATTCCACAACCAAACATTAGCTCCTTGAAAGTACGCATGAAACCTTGGATCTAACGCCTTAATATGAGCAAAGATGATGCTGAATTCATCAACCCTATATGCAAAAGAAACTTTTTAAACAACTTAAACGACTCTCCTCCTCTAAATTTTGACAAAATGTTTTACGTAGGTTGTAGGTGCATATTCCCCGAGATGATAGTGGGTACACATTTTTGTAGCTTTAACAATGAATTTATGCTTATATGATATGATGACAAGTTTCATGTCATCAAGGATAAAACGGTTGAACTGTCTAAAAACCCACTCCTAAAACTCATCGTTTTCAGCATCTACCACACCAAAAGCCATATGAAATATATTGAAGTTACCGTCTTGCATGGTCGCAGTTAGAAGAGAACCTTTATACTTGCCTTGCAAAATGGTACCATCAACAACAACAACCTTTCTCATATAAGGGAAGCCTCTAATACTTGCATCGAATGCGATGAATAGAAATTTGAACATCTATTGCCTGTCTACTTTGAGCTTGATAAGAGTTTCTGGATTAGCTCTTCTAATCGTAAACAAGTACGCATAATGTTCTTCAAAACTACTTTTAGAAGTTCCTGAAGCTAGTGCACGGGCTTGCTTTAGTGTATAGTATGCCTTCCAGTATTCCATCTGCATTCTGCATCTTCCTCGTTAACATGTTGAAATTCGTTTTTAACTTTTTTCGTACTTCCCCCACACCATGGTTGAGTTGTATTATACTAGGGTTAAGTACAAGATCAATTGTACTAAACCTCGGATCAACTCCACCGTGTAGAGGATCAACTCTACCATCGTGTGAGTCAACTCTATTAAAGGTCGAATCATAGTTCTCCCACTTACAATGAAATCTTCCATCACTATCGTAGTTACCTTCTTCATGGAAACTCGTTGAAACCCGAGATCTTAAGGAAATCTCTACGCATAGACGAATTGCCTCTTTACTAAATTATTGCACAAACACATGCGATTGCTTGTTGTTACTAACAAAGACGGGCGGAGTGTCATGTGGCAGTGATTGCATAACTGGATTTGATATGTAGCATAATTTTACCTCATGATTTTGTTGATTCAAACCGAAATCTTCATACATCATCCACATAAATTCATCATAACTCTGATATTTGCCAATCCCTACGATCCGACTTCCATATGTTTTGTCCACAAAAATAAACCACCGGTTTTGGTTAAAACCCCAACTCATAGAAACCAAAAAAATTTCATCCATAGCAAAATTACAGAGTAAGAAAGGGCCATAAGTGCATCTTCAATGGCATCATTTATTGAGGAAGAAGGTGGGTGAGCGGCTGGTGAAGGTAATAAGTCAGGGGTAATTTTGTCATTTAAAAGCACTAGGTTTCCACGATCAACGCTACTATGAAGGATTCCTTGACTCTACTATAATGACCTTCACTCTACCATTGGTAAACCATAGCTTTACCATACACTATTTTATCAAACTATCAACTCTATTATGGGTCATCACCAACTATACCATAGGCTATTTTTGAATTATCAACTCTACTACGAGGATAACAAACTCTATCATGGGCAGAATCAACTTTATCATACACTATTTTCCGTATTATCAACCATACTATGAGGAAAATGAACTCTACAATGGGACATCATCAACTTTACCATACACCACTTTTAAAAATATCAACTCTACCAATGTTCACTAGTTACATTTTCCATGTCGAAAAGAACTCTACCATGGGTGAAATCTAACTTTACCAAACATGATTTTTCGAAATATCAACTCTACTAAAGGTGACTAGTATGATTTTCCACGAGGAAACTGAATTCTACTATGGGTCATCATAAACTTTACCATACACTACTTTCAAAATATCAATTGTATTACTAATGTCAACTCTACTATGGTACATGCATTTAGTTTAGTAGAGTTTGTTAGGGACGGACGACTTACGTAGTAAATTTCATCAATGGCAGTTTTGAAATTACGTTTTTGTTTGTTCATCAAAAAAGATAAAACGGTATATTAAAAATATCAAAAAACTATTCTAGTAATTTTGAAATATTGGTCCTATCTAAATAATATTTATATAATTCTACTCTATTCTAGTAAATCACCATTTTTATAATTATTTTAAAGAAACTAACAATTTTTGTGATGATGTTACCACATTTAATTTTATAAAATGTTTATCATATTTTATAGAAAATATTTCCAATTTTATATTTTTGTGATATTTAACATTTTGTCTAAAATATGTCATTCCAATTTTAAACCTGAACAAATCTCAAATACACAACTGAATACGAGCAGATTAGAATAAACATTGTCTATTTGAGATTTTGGCGGTTTAAAGTTAGTTAATATTCAGTTAATTCTAAAATCGTAATCAATTGTTGGTTTACAAAAAACCATAATTATCCAACAAATTTATGCAATTGGATAGATTTGGTGTACTATATGTCGAATCAGATAGTCGTTGTTTAATTTTGGGATACAAATAGGCGGTCGACCCTTTATATCAATATTATACATGGCTTTTTTTTTATCCTGAAGCATTTTATTAAATAGTTGTCTAAAATGAGTCATTCCAACATATAGTTACAACTGAAAATAGAGAGAATAATGGAAGTGTGCTTGACATTGACCCCCAAAAAAAGAAAACCCTAAAAGCTAACAGCTCAGCTTGCCCATGGACACATCCCTATATGTTGGAGGTGCCAGCATGCAGATCACCGAAATAAAGATCGACCCTTGTTCCGCATATTCCCCTCGTGTTGTTGGAAATGCTGTTTATGTTCTGAGATTTTGTTGCAGGAAAATCGGTGTTGGAAAAGATGATGGATGGTTGGAGGAATTGTTTGATTGTGGTGGTGACATCAGAATTGAAACGTACGGTGGAGAGAAGTATCCTCCGCTTATTTCTAACAGATGGTATGTGCCACTTTTTCTCCTGTAAACAACTTCTTGTTGATGATGATGTATTTATTCTTGCTCTTGTGTTGGATGTTGGGATAAGTTTGAATCAAATTACTTGCCCGCAAAGTTATTCTAATGAGAATATGAAATTATCGTATCTATATAAGGAGATGTTAAGGTTGTGGCATAACTTGTGAGATTAAGAGTTTGAGAGTTTATGTATTGAGTTATTTTCCTAAACTAATAAAGAAGAGTTATTTCTTTATACTTTTGATTTCAGTATATTTACTTCTAACGAACTTCAATTTGTATAAGATCTCAAGGGAGTTAATCAAAGAAGAAGGTGATTCATCATGTCGGATGGAACTCAAGCTACTCGGCCTAAGGAACTCGTGCTTACATCCATGGAGTATGGGAGATAGTTTAAAGTTTTTCAACTGAATCTATGAAGAATGATATTGCTATTGGATTGTTGTTTCAATCAATCCCGTATGAGCTTATCTTGCAAGTTGGTGAGCAAGACTCTGCCAAGGGAATTTGGACAGGGATTAAGAGTAGATATCTTGGTGTTGATCATGTTAAAGAACCAAGACTTCAAATCCCAATAAGTGAGTTTGAAAGATTGACGATGAAAGATACATATAATATCGATAGCTTTGCGGCAAGCTATCAGGATTATCATCAAAACTTGCCACTTAGGAAATCTATTGAAGAATCTAAGTTGGTAAAGAAGTTTCTTAGTAGTTTACCTAGTCGTAGATATATTCAAATCTTTGTTTCACTTGAGCAAGTGCTACATTTGAATACAATTACTTTTAAAGACATCATAGGAAGACTCAAAACTTATGAAGAAAGGCTTCTTGCAGAAGAAAGACATAATGAAAGTGAGTTAGTCTATGTTGATCAAAACAACTCATCTTTAAGAGGGAGAGGATGCGGTAGAGGTAGTGCAAACCATGGTAGAGTAGGTCAAATTCGTGGTCATGAGAAAGTGAATTAAGAGGATCAAAAGGGAAAAAGAGATATGTCTAAAGTGATTTGTTTTAGATATAACAAACATGGGCACTTTTCATCTAAATGTCCTTATCATAAACAAATATTTTAAGAGGCATATAAAGTAGAAGAAGAGGATTCCAAAGAGGTCGATGAGTCACTTTATATGCATGAATTAGTGTTCTCGAATGAAGAAGATTTGTCCAAAGAAGATTTGAATAGCAACATAATAAGTTTTAGACAAGAAATGGAGGAAAGTTGTGATATCAGGATGAAATGAGATTATCTAACCATGCACGAACGTGAAGGAAAATTGCTTGTTAAGGCAAAAAAGATCTCCAAATTGTTTATACAAGGTTCAAATAGACATTTGTGGATCATGTCTGTTTGGAAAAAAAAACTAAGAAAATGGGTATTTTATGTGTGACTAGTAAACCTACTACTGTGACTAACGATGAAGATCAGAGGACGACAACGTCCGTGGTGGCTTACACCAAGAGCAGTGACATACTTATCATGTTGATTGTAAAGGACGATGAAGAAACGAGAGATTTTGTTGATGTTCAAGACAAAGAGAAAACTGATTTCAAGTTTAAGTGGGAGATTGTTGGCATAAACTTGAATCAAGTTACTTGCTGAACAAGTTAGGTAGTTAAATTTGATAAGATTGAGATATATTATGAGTTATCTAAAATATAGTTATCCTAATGAGAATAAGAAATTATCTAATTTATATAAGAAAATACCAAAGTTGTGGCATAACTTGTGAAATTAAGAGTTTGGGAATTTAGATTTTGAATTATTTCTCTAAACTAATAAAAAAAACTATTCCTTCATATTTTTTCTTTCACTACAATTACTTATGAAGAACTTCATTGGATCCCTAATTTATTTCTTCTAAAATTCTTTCATTCAGCTTTGAATTTCCATCCGAATTACACTGTAATCTGATTTTAAGACTTGTTGCCTCGTCAGAGCGAGGTTAAGTAAGCACAAGACCGAAAAAATATAAGAAATAAAATTGAAAATATCCAGAAAAGTAACTAATTTTTTTTGGATTGTAACTAATCTTTTAACGAGTTTTCCGACAATTGTTCTCCAAGAATTTGAATAAAAGAGAATTATACATGACTTGCAAGAAAGAAAATAATCTCTTAATATTACCATGCATAATAGAAATAGAATTTGAATTATTGATAGCATGTTATTGTTCTAATATTTTAGACAGATTATAGAGTGGAGAAATCAATATATTCTATAGAAACTTAAATATTATTTCTTGAAAAAAGGAAAAAGATAGTCCATGTGATTTTTATTTTAATGTACCTTAACAAAAAAATGTTTCTATTGTATTTTCCAATAAATTTTGAAATATCTGTAAAATTTGAATTGTAGACTGGTTCGTTTGTATTTTATATTAAAAAGTCGATTTGTTTATCTAATTGTTGACAGAATTAGGAAAGAAAGTAACTTTGATAAAGTGATTAGATATCTATTTCTTTAGTTTCTTGATCGAAATGTGATATCAATAGAATTTTGAATTATAGATAGATGCATATCGATCAAATAGTTAGAAAATAAAATATTCAGATTTTAGAAAAAATCAAAAAAGAAAAACAGAGTAATCTTTTTTATTAATCATCAATAACAAAACCAAAACTAGTACATATATAGGCCTTGTTCTTTTGGCAGTCACTAGCGACAGCGACAAAATTATGTTTTTCTGGCAGTTGCTGAATGCTTCAGCGACTGATCGCAGCGACCAGTCGCCAGCGACCAACAATTGTGTTTTTCAGTCGCTGAATCAGCGATTACCAAAAGAACAACATAGCAACTAAAATATTTTTTTTTTAATTTTGTTTTCATCAATAATTTTTAAAATATAAAATAATATATAAAAATAACTAATATATATAAAATAATTTTTTTAAAAATATTTATTTTTACTTATATTTATAAAATAAAAAATATATATATATAACAAATATATAAAATAAAATAAAATATTTTACAAAAGTAAAATAAAATTTTAAAATTTATAATAATCATGTTAAAATTTCGTAACTACCTATAAATTTGTATAAATATCTATCTATAGTTTACATATTTATAAACTAATAAATAAATAAAATTATAAAGTTAAAAAATATAAACAAAGAAATTAAAATAATATATATATATATATATATATATATATATATATTTGATTATTGATATTTTAAAAATTTAATATATAATATAATTTTTTGTTTTAAATTTTTTACTTTATTCTAATTTTTATATTTTTAGTTTTAAAAAATTTAGTATATGATATAATTTTTTGTTGTATATTTTTTTACTTTATTCTAATTTAAAAAAATAGTAACATAATAATTGTATATCATATATACTAATAGATAATAGATTATTATATTGCATATATGAATGTATAATATTAATAAATTTTTATATAAATTAAATATTAAGTATAATAAAAATGTTAAATGATATATTTTTATATTTTAAAAAATTAAAATATTATATTTAACATTTAATTTTTTTTTTTTTGCTAAGTTTCATTATTATAATTTTTTTAATTATTATTTAAATTTTTTTATTTTGATATACAGTTACATATTAATTTTTATTATAAATTATATAAAATTAAAAATTAAAAAATATTGTAAAATAATTGTTAGTCGCCACACTATAAAAAGAACAATATAGCGATCAGTCACTGCGATCAGTCGGTGGTCGCTAGCGATTACAAAAAGAATAACACAACGACATGTTGCAGCGACTGCTAAAATAACATAAAAATGAAATAGTGATTGCTGTCGCTGTTGCCAACGACCACGAAAAGAACTATCACTATAGAAGAAAAAAGCAAGATGAAACACACTTCAAATGTTCCAAAATGGATCAAACCAATCTCTTAACTTATACACTTATACATAATTATTCATATCATATACAAAAACCTCTCTCACTTTAGAGTTGGGTAAAGATCCTCCGACAATCTCAATTCTCCAGCCATAACTAAAGGCTTCGAAAGAAACATATCATGACTTGATTCCATAAGTTCGACACGTGTCTCACCACCAACTAGTTTCCACTTAAACCCTTGTAAAATCCTAGCAAGCATCATAGTAGTTATCACCGTACCTAAAGCTGGAGCAGCACAACCTCTTTTTCCGGTACTAAACGAAACAAACCGGAGATCATTCTCGGTTAAAGTCACTTCTAAACATTCATTTAAATGTCTTTCCGGTTTAAAGCTTAATGGATTAGACCAAACTTTAGGGTTACGACCAAGACCATAACGACTTAGTAAAACTTGACTTCCTTTTGGAATATGATAACCTGCGACTATTGTGTCGGAAAGTGCCACGTGTGGGAGGTTAAAAGCTGCTACTGGATGAAGTCGAAATGCTTCTCGAATTATAGCTTTGAGATAGTTTAGTTTTGGCATATCGGATTCTTGTACTAATCTGTGTTTGCCAACGACTCTATCGAGTTCTTCTATTGCTTTGTGGAGGATTTCTGGTTTGTTTATCATCTCTGCCATTGCCCATTCCACCGCGTTTGATGGATTGTCCGGAGCCGCCATTACAAGTTCCTATAAAACAATAATATATAAATCATTTTATTAGTTTAACCAAATTGACATTAAAAAGTAATTTTTATGCTTTTAATAGTCTGTGCATTGGCACAAGGTATACTAAATTTTCCACTCATAACTCAAATCTCCTAACTTCCAAACAATAAAAGATTGTATGATTTTTCATAATAAAATTCGTTAAAAAATTTATGAAAATAGATATTTAACTATTTGACTCATATTAAATAGAGATGAATATTTAACTATTTGAATAAAAATATTTCATTTTTCTTTGCATAAATATTTAGTTTTATAATATAAGTATTATTTTTTTTTGTCTTTTGAGGTCTTTTTTTTTTTATGATTGAGATGTCCTGACTTCCACCAAAATGGCTCGTGTTGGTCCCGAAGAGTTGATAGTTACCTCATGTTACATCCATCAATGGCCAGAATCGAATCCAGATGGTGGTACTCCCAGTTGTGAGTCCATTACCACCCAACCATGAGCCCCAGTTTTCTATACTTTTCTATTCTTAAACATTGGTTTGGTTTTTGCCGCTTTCACATTTATATGAAGCCAAACCTTTTGTCCATGAAAGGATTTAATTACATCAACAAATATTGACGTTATACACATGCTTTGGTTCACCATATATATCTACAAAATTGAGTCGGACAAATGTTGGTGTGGTTTGCATTTATATATATTCCACTAATCAAAGAAATGCCAAACTATCATTTTTGGTGATTTATTCAAAGTGATACTTGGTGTGATTTTTATATTAAAAATGAAAAAGCATAATATTTAGCTTTTTCTTTTTAATATGGTTTCTACACTTTTCTATCTTGAAACTCCCATTGAGTTTTTGCCATTTTAACTCAAATATATATAAAGCCAAAACTTTTTATCCATCAAAGGTCTCACGTGACTTTCACCATAATTAAACAAAAGAATGAGTGGTGGTTTGCACTTTTTTTAGCATGGATATTTTGTTTTGGCTTTTTGCCAAACCCGTAAATCAAACAATATTCAAAGCATATATATTAAAATTTTTATAAATTCCACTAGTCAAAGAATTGTCAAAGTTGGAAAATTTATTTAATGTTATAATTAGTTTATTTTATAAATAAATAACAAAAAATAGAAACTATAACTACCTCAATGGTGGGCTTGATTTGATATAAACATTAGAAATTCTACTAGTCAAAGAAATGTCAAATTACTTTTTTAATGATTTTATTTTAAGTTATATATATA
>JAKUCM010009203.1:0-22544 GCA_023374145.1 Lepidium sativum | reverse complement strand
GTGATGGGGTCTCAAAAGAGACTATAAATCATAGAACTTATTATTCGACTTCCCTAGCTTAGCTAGACCTTTTCTTTAAACTGTGGTGGTTCGCTCTCTAATTTTGATTCCAACTATCTGCACTTGTTCAATTTGGTTCAACAACTCAATAGTAGTTGGTATACACAAACATGAAAGGTGATGGGTTTACACCTCCTCCCAGCTGCTTCACTAACTATATTGAGAGACAAATTGGGCAGATTACACAAGCTTGAGAAAGTACGAGTTTACACACATTCTGAATGATTCAGATCTAGTTCATGGCCTATTAGAATTGCAAGGCGCTTTGGTGGGATCCTCACGCTGCTTCACCATACCGAATTATTATGTAGGAAAATGGATTTTCACAAACGCGATAAGGTACAGGTTTACGCACAGTCCCGGTTGCTTCATCCGTCCAAAGAGACGCAAAGGTGTACGGGTTTACGCACACCCCTAGTTTGTTTGTGCCTTCCTGTCGTTTGAACCATTCAGCATTAAATTCTCTTTTTCTAGCTAAGAGAGAGATTTTCCACAAACCATAAATCAAGCTAAAAAGAGGGAAGGAACATATTCAACGTATACATAGGCCCTAGATTGATAAGTATGGTTCAATTAGAAGGAATCAAAGCACATAAGCGTCAAACGTTTGAAAGGGAAAAACCGCAATTCTAAGATTTCGCTATGGTTCCTAGCCATTCAATCTATCAAGATTGGCTATCTTAAACGAGGTGATTTTTAGAATGCAGCAAGACTCAATCCTACGTGAAATGCATGAACACTCTGTTTTTGGATTTTCTATGCCATATATGTGAAAAAATAAAAATATTTTTGGATTTTTGTGAAACTTACATGAATGCATGCTCAAGGAAAAATAAGAAAACAGAAACAAGCATCAAATGCAATCTGAATCCAACTCTTTTGCACCTAAGTGTCTTCAAATGCATGATATATTCAAAAATGCTCCTAAGGGACTCTAAAGTGCATACAATGGTGTGAATGAGGATGCAAATCTACCTAAAATATGCTGCTAAAATGGTCAAAATACGAACATATCTAGTCCCCCAAACTTAGTTCTTGCTTGGCCTCAAGCAAGTGCAATGAACCAAGAAGGAAGAGAGGTGGAGACACAAGGAATCTCTATAGCCTTTAACAGACAACTCACCAAGGCGTTCACAAAAATACAAAATTTAGCCTTTATCCCTTTGGAATGACAACAATCTAATTGTAATAACACTTGGCACCTGACTCTTTATTTCTATAGTGTTCGGGTCCCAAAAGAGACAATAAATCATAGAACTTATTATTCGACTTCCCTGAGCTTAGCTAGACCTTTTCTTTAAACTGTGGTGGTTCGCTCTCTAATTTTGATTCCAACTATCTGCACTTGTTCAATTTGGTTCAACAACTCAATAGTAGTTGGTATACACAAACATGAAAGGTGATGGGTTTACACCTCCTCCCAGCATCTTCACTAACTATATGAGAGACAAATTGGCAGATTACACAAGCTTGAGAAAGTACGAGTTTACACACATTCTGAATGATTCAGATCTAGTTCATGGCCTATTAGAATTGCAAGGCGCTTTGGTGGGATCCTCACGCTGCTTTACCATACCGAATTATTATGTAGGAAAATGGATTTTCACAAACGCGATAAGGTACAGGTTTACGCACAGTCCCGGTTGCTTCATCCGTCCAAAGAGACGCAAAGGTGTACGGGTTTACGCACACCCCTAGTTTGTTTGTGCCTTCCTGTTGTTTGAACCATTTAGCATTAAATTCTGTTTTTCCAGCTAAGAGAGAGATTTTCCACAAACCATAAATCAAGCTAAACAGAGGGAAGGAACATGTCCAATGTATACATCGGCCCAAGATTGACAAGTATGGTTCAATTAGAAGGAATCAAACCACACAAGCGTCAAACATTCGAAAGGGAAAAACCGCAATTCTAAGAGTTCGCTATGGTTCCTAGCCATTCAGTTTATGAAGATTGGCTATCTTAAACGAGGTGATTCCTAGAATGCAGCTAGACTCAATCCTATGTGAAATGCATGAACACTCTGTTTTTGGATTTTCTATGCCATATATGTGAAAAAATAAAAATATTTTTAGATTTTTGTGAAACTTACATGAATGCATGCTGAAGGAAAAATAAGAAAATAGAAACAAGCATCAAATGCAATCTGAATCCAACTCTTTTGCTCCTAAGTGTCTTCAAATGTATGATATATTCAAAAATGCTCCTAAGGGACTCTAAAGTGCATACAATGGTGTGAATGAGGATGCAAATCTACCTAAAATATGCTGCTAAAATGGTCAAAATACGAACATATCTAGTCCCCCAAACTTAGTTCTTGCTTGGCCTCAAGCAAGTGCAATGAACCAAGAAGGAAGAGAGGTGGAGACACAAGGAATCTCTATAGCCTTTAACAGACAACTCACCAAGGCGTTCACAAAAATACAAAATTTAGCCTTTATCCCATTGGAATGACAACAATCTAATTGTAATAACACTTGGCACCTGACTCTTTATTTCTATAGTGTTCGGGTCCCAAAAGAGACAATAAATCATAGAACTTATTATTCAACTTCCCTGAGCTTAGCTAGACCTTTTCTTTAAACTGTGGTGGTTCTCTCTCTAATTTTGATTCCAACTATCTGCACTTGTTCAATTTGGTTCAACAGCTCAATAGTAGTTGGTATACACAAACATGAAAGGTGATGGGTTTACACCTCCTCCCAGCTGCTTCACTAACTATATGAGAGACAAATTGGCAGATTACACAAGCTTGAGAAAGTACGAGTTTACACGCATTCTGAATGATTCAGATCTAGTTCATGGCCTCTTATAATTGCAAGGCGCTTTGGTGGGATCCTCACGCTGCTTCACCATACCGAATTATTATGTAGGAAAATGGATTTTCACAAACGCGATAAGGTACAGGTTTACGCACGGTCCCGGTTGCTTCATCCTGCCAAAGAGACGCAAAGGTGTACGGGTTTACGCACACCCCTGGTTCGTTTATGGCTTCCTGTCATTTGAACCATTCAGCATTAAATTCTCTTTTTCTAGCTAAGAGAGAGATTTTCCACAAACCATAAATCAAGCTAAAAAGAGGGAAGGAACATATTCAACGTATACATAGGCCCTAGATTGATAAGTATGGTTCAATTAGAAGGAATCAAAGCACATAAGCGTCAAACGTTTGAAAGGGAAAAACCGCAATTCTAAGATTTCGCTATGGTTCCTAGCCATTCAATATATCAAGATTGGCTATCTTAAACGAGGTGATTTTTAGAATGCAGCAAGACTCAATCCTACGTGAAATGCATGAACACTCTGTTTTTGGATTTTCTATGCCATATATGTGAAAAAATAAAAATATTTTTGGATTTTTGTGAAACTTACATGAATGCATGCTCAAGGAAAAATAAGAAAACAGAAACAAGCATCAAATGCAATCTGAATCCAACTCTTTTGCACCTAAGTGTCTTCAAATGCATGATATATTCGAAAATGCTCCTAAGGGACTCTAAAGTGCATACAATGGTGTGAATGAGGATGCAAATCTACCTAAAATATGCTGCTAAAATGGTCAAAATACGTACATATCAACTCCCCCAAACTTAGTTCTTGCTTGGCCTCAAGCAAGTGCAATGAACCAAGAAGGAAGAGAGGTTGCGACACAAGGAATCTCTATAGCCTTTAACAGACAACTCACCAAGGCGTTCACAGAAATACAAAATTTAGCCCCTATCCCTTTGGAATGACCACTATCTAATTGTAATAACACTTGGCACCTGACTCTTTATTTCTATAGTGTGCGGGTCTCGAAAGAGGCTATAAATCAGAGAACTTATCATTCGACTTCCCTAAGCTTAGCTAGAACTTTTCTATAAACTGTGGTGGTTCTCTTTCTAATTTTGACTCCAACTATTTGCACTTGTTCAATTTGGTTCAACAGCTCAATAGTAGTTGGTATACAGAAGAGTGAAAGGTGATGGGTGTACACCACCTTCCAGCTGCTTTACCAACTATATGAGAGACAAATGGGCAGATTACACAGGCTTGAGAAAGTACGTGTTTACGCGCGTTCTCAACTGCTTCACCATACTGAATTATTATGTAGGAAAATGGATTTTCCCAAACGCGATAAGGTTCAGGTTTACGCATAGTCTCGGTTGCTTTATCCTGCCAAAGAGACACAAAGGTGTACGGGTTTACGCACACCCCTTGTTCGTTTGTGGCTTCCTGTCGTTTGAACCATTCAGCATTAAATTCTCTTTTTCTAGCTAAGAGAGAGATTTTCCACAAACCATAAATCAAGCTAAAAAGAGGGAAGGAACATATTCAACGTATACATAGGCCCTAGATTGATAAGTATGGTTCAATTAGAAGGAATCAAAGCACATAAGCGTCAAACGTTTGAAAGGGAAAAACCGCAATTCTAAGATTTCGCTATGGTTCCTAGCCATTCAATATATCAAGATTGGCTATCTTAAACGAGGTGATTTTTAGAATGCAGCAAGACTCAATCCTACGTGAAATGCATGAACACTCTGTTTTTGGATTTTCTATGCCATATATGTGAAAAAATAAAAATATTTTTGGATTTTTGTGAAACTTACATGAATGCATGCTCAAGGAAAAATAAGAAAACAGAAACAAGCATCAAATGCAATCTGAATCCAACTCTTTTGCACCTAAGTGTCTTCAAATGCATGATATATTCGAAAATGCTCCTAAGGGACTCTAAAGTGCATACAATGGTGTGAATGAGGATGCAAATCTACCTAAAATATGCTGCTAAAATGGTCAAAATACGTACATATCAACTCCCCCAAACTTAGTTCTTGCTTGGCCTCAAGCAAGTGCAATGAACCAAGAAGGAAGAGAGGTTGCGACACAAGGAATCTCTATAGCCTTTAACAGACAACTCACCAAGGCGTTCACAGAAATACAAAATTTAGCCCCTATCCCTTTGGAATGACCACTATCTAATTGTAATAACACTTGGCACCTGACTCTTTATTTCTATAGTGTGCGGGTCTCGAAAGAGGCTATAAATCAGAGAACTTATCATTCGACTTCCCTAAGCTTAGCTAGAACTTTTCTATAAACTGTGGTGGTTCTCTTTCTAATTTTGACTCCAACTATTTGCACTTGTTCAATTTGGTTCAACAGCTCAATAGTAGTTGGTATACAGAAGAGTGAAAGGTGATGGGTGTACACCTCCTTCCAGCTGCTTTACCAACTATATGAGAGACAAATGGGCAGATTACACAGGCTTGAGAAAGTACGTGTTTACGCGCGTTCTCAACTGCTTCACCATACTGAATTATTATGTAGGAAAATGGATTTTCCCAAACGCGATAAGGTTCAGGTTTACGCATAGTCTCGGTTGCTTTATCCTGCCAAAGAGACACAAAGGTGTACGGGTTTACGCACACCCCTGGTTCGTTTGTGGCTTCCTGTCGTTTGAACCATTCAGCATTAAATTCTGTTTTTCAAGCTAAGAGAGAGATTTTCCACAAACCATAAATCAAGCTAAACAGAGGGAAGGAACATGTTCAACGTATACATAGGCCCTAGATTGACAAGTATGGTTCACTTAGAAGGGATCAAAGCACATATGCGTCAAACGTTCGAAAGGGAAAAACCGCAATTCTAAGAGTTCGCTATGGTTCCTAGCCATTCAATCTATCAAGATTGGTTATCTTAAACGAGGTGATTCCTAGAATGCAGCTAGACACAATCCTACGTGAAATGCATGAACACTCTGTTTTTGGATTTTCTATGTGAAAAAATGAAAAATCTTTTTGGATTTTTGTGAAACTTACATGAATGCATGCTGAAGGAAAAATAAGAAAACAGAAACAAGCATCAAATGCAATCTGAATCCAACTCTTTTGCACCTAAGTGTCTCCAAATGCATGATATATTTAAAAATGCTCCTAAGGGACTCTAAAGTGCATAAAATAGTGTGAATGAGGATGCAAATCTACCTAAAATATGCTGCTAAAATGGTCAAAATACGAACATATCAACTCCCCCAAACTTAGTTCTTGCTTGGCCTCAACCAAGTGCAATGAACCAAGAAGAAGGAATCTCTATAGCCTTTAACAGACAACTCACCAGGGCGTTCACAGAAATACAAAATTTAGTCCCTATCAGTTTGGAATGACCGCAATCTAATTGTAATAACACTTGGCACCTAACTCTTTATTTCTATAGTGTGCGGGTCTCAAAAGAGACTATAAATCATAGAATTATTATTCGACTTCCCTGAGCTTAGCTAGACCATTTCTTTAAACTGTGGTTGTTCTCTCTCTAATTTTGATTCTAACTATCTACACTTGTTCAATTTGGTTCAACAGCTCAATAGTAGTTGGTATACACAAACATGAAAGGTGATGGGTTTACACCTCCTCCCAGCTGCTTCACCAGCTATATGAGAGACAAATGGGCAGATTACACAAGCTTGAGGAAGTACGAGTTTACGCGCGTTCTCAGCTGCTTCACCATACTGAATTATTATGTAGGAAAATGGATTTTCAGAAACACGAGAAGGTACATGTTTACGCACAGTCCCGGTTGCTTCATCCTGCCAAAGAGACGCAAAGGTGTACGGGTTTACGCACACCCTTGATTCGTTCGTGGCTTCATGTTGTTTGAATCATTCAGCATTAAATTCTGTTTTTCTAGCTAAGAGAGAGATTTTACACAAACCATAAATCAAGCTAAACAGAGGGGAGGAACATGTTCAACGTATACATAGGCCCTAGATTGACAATTCTTATTCAATTATTAGGAATCAAAGCACACAAGCGTCAAACGTTCGAAAGGGAAAAACCACAATTGTAAGAGTTCGCTATGGTTCCTAGTCATTCAATTTATCAAGATTGGCTATCTTAAACAAGGTGATTCCTAGAATGCAGCTAGACTCAATCCTACGTGAAATGCATGAACACTCTGTTTTTGGATTTTCTATGCCATATATGTGAAAAAATAAAAATATTTTTGGATTTTTGTGAAACTTACATGAATGCATGCTCAAGGAAAAATAAGAAAACAGAAACAAGCATCAAATGCAATCTGAATCCAACTCTTTTGCACCTAAGTGTCTTCAAATGCATGATATATTCGAAAATGCTCCTAAGGGACTCTAAAGTGCATACAATGGTGTGAATGAGGATGCAAATCTACCTAAAATATGCTGATAAAATGGTCAAAATACGTACATATCAACTCCCCCAAACTTAGTTCTTGCTTGGCCTCAAGCAAGTGCAATGAACCAAGAAGGAAGAGAGGTTGCGACACAAGGAATCTCTATAGCCTTTAACAGACAACTCACCAAGGCATTCACAGAAATACAAAATTTAGCCCCTATCCCTTTGGAATGACCACTATCTAATTGTAATAACACTTGGCACCTGACTCTTTATTTCTATAGTGTGCGGGTCTCGAAAGAGGCTATAAATCAGAGAACTTATCATTCGACTTCCCTAAGCTTAGCTAGAACTTTTCTATAAACTGTGGTGGTTCTCTTTCTAATTTTGACTCCAACTATTTGCACTTGTTCAATTTGGTTCAACAGCTCAATAGTAGTTGGTATACACAAGAGTGAAAGGTGATGGGTGTACACCTCCTTCCAGCTGCTTTACCAACTATATGAGAGACAAATGGGCAGATTACACAGGCTTGAGAAAGTACGTGTTTACGCGCGTTCTCAACTGCTTCACCATACTGAATTATTATGTAGGAAAATGGATTTTCCCAAACGCGATAAGGTTCATGTTTACGCATAGTCTCGGTTTCTTTATCCTGCCAAAGAGACACAAAGGTGTACGGGTTTACGCACACCCCTGGTTCGTTTGTGGCTTCCTGTCGTTTGAACCATTCAGCATTAAATTCTGTTTTTCAAGCTAAGAGAGAGATTTTCCACAAACCATAAATCAAGCTAAACAGAGGGAAGGAACATGTTCAACGTATACATAGGCCCTAGATTGACAAGTATGGTTCACTTAGAAGGGATCAAAGCACATATGCGTCAAACGTTCGAAAGGGAAAAACCGCAATTCTAAGAGTTCGCTATGGTTCCTAGCCATTCAATCTATCAAGATTGGTTATCTTAAACGAGGTGATTCCTAGAATGCAGCTAGACACAATCCTACGTGAAATGCATGAACACTCTGTTTTTGGATTTTCTATGTGAAAAAATGAAAAATCTTTTTGGATTTTTGTGAAACTTACATGAATGCATGCTGAAGGAAAAATAAGAAAACAGAAACAAGCATCAAATGCAATCTGAATCCAACTCTTTTGCACCTAAGTGTCTCCAAATGCATGATATATTTAAAAATGCTCCTAAGGGACTCTAAAGTGCATAAAATAGTGTGAATGAGGATGCAAATCTACCTAAAATATGCTGCTAAAATGGTCAAAATACGAACATATCAACTCCCCCAAACTTAGTTCTTGCTTGGCCTCAACCAAGTGCAATGAACCAAGAAGAAGGAATCTCTATAGCCTTTAACAGACAACTCACCAGGGCGTTCACAGAAATACAAAATTTAGTCCCTATCAGTTTGGAATGACCGCAATCTAATTGTAATAACACTTGGCACCTAACTCTTTATTTCTATAGTGTGCGGGTCTCAAAAGAGACTATAAATCATAGAATTATTATTCGACTTCCCTGAGCTTAGCTAGACCATTTCTTTAAACTGTGGTTGTTCTCTCTCTAATTTTGATTCTAACTATCTACACTTGTTCAATTTGGTTCAACAGCTCAATAGTAGTTGGTATACACAAACATGAAAGGTGATGGGTTTACACCTCCTCCCAGCTGCTTCACCAGCTATATGAGAGACAAATGGGCATATTACACAAGCTTGAGGAAGTACGAGTTTACGCGCGTTCTCAGCTGCTTCACCATACTGAATTATTATGTAGGAAAATGGATTTTCAGAAACACGATAAGGTACATGTTTACGCACAGTCCCGGTTGCTTCATCCTGCCAAAGAGACGCAAAGGTGTACGGGTTTACGCACACCCTTGATTCGTTCGTGGCTTCATGTTGTTTGAATCATTCAGCATTAAATTCTGTTTTTCTAGCTAAGAGAGAGATTTTCCACAAACCATAAATCAAGCTAAACAGAGGGGAGGAACATGTTCAACGTATACATAGGCCCTAGATTGACAATTCTTATTCAATTATTAGGAATCAAAGCACACAAGCGTCAAACGTTCGAAAGGGAAAAACCACAATTGTAAGAGTTCGCTATGGTTCCTAGCCATTCAATTTATCAAGATTGGCTATCTTAAACAAGGTGATTCCTAGAATGCAGCTAGACTCAATCCTACGTGAAATGCATGAACACTCTGTTTTTGGATTTTCTATGCCATATATGTGAAAAAATAAAAATACTTTTGGATTTTTGTGAAACTTACATGAATGCATGCTGAAGGAAAAATAAGAAAACAGAAACAAACATCAAATGCTATATGAATCCAACTCTTTTGCACCTAAGTGTCTCCAAATGCATGATATATTCAAAAATGCTCCTAAGGGACTCTGAAGTGTATAAGATGGTGTGAATGCGGATGCAAATCTACCTAAAATATGCTGCTAAAATGGTCAAAATACGAACATATCAACTCCCCCAAACTTAGTTCTTGTTTGGCCTCAAGCAAGGGCAATGATCCAAGAAGAAAGAGAGGTGGAGAAACAAGGAATCTCTATAGCCTTTAACAGACAACTCACCAAGGCGTTCACTGAAATACAAAATTTAACCCCTATCCCTTTGGAATGACCACAATCTAATTGTATTAACACTTGGCACCTGACTCTTTATTTCTATAGTGTGCGGGTCTCAAAAGAGACTATAAATCATAGAACTTATCATTCGACTTCCCTGAGCTTAGCTAGACCTTTTCTTTAAACTGTGGTGGTTCTCTCTCTAATTTTGATTCCAACTATCTGCACTTGTTCAATTTGGTTCAACAGCTCAATTGTAGTTGGTATACACAAACATGAAAGGTGATGGGTTTACATCTCCTCTCAGCTGCTTTACTAACTATATGAGAGACAAATTGGCAGATTACACAAGCTTGAGAAAGTACGAGTTTACGCGCATTCTCAGCTGCTTCACCATACCGAATTATTATGTAGGAAAACGGAATTTCACAAACGCGATAAGGTACAGGTTTACGCACAATCCCGGTTGCTTCATCCTGCCAATGAGACGCAAAGGTGTACAGGTTTACGCACACCCCTGGTTCGTTTGTGGCTTCCTGTCGTTTGAACCATTCAGCATTAAATTCTCTTTTTCTAGCTAAGAGAGAGATTTTCCACAAACCATAAATCAAGCTAAAAAGAGGGAAGGAACACGTTCAACGTATACATAGGCCCTAGATTGATAAGTATGGTTCAATTAGAAGGAATCAAAGCACATAAGCGTCAAACGTTCGAAAGGGAAAAACCGCAATTCTAAGAGTTCGCTATGGTTGCTAGCCATTCAATCTATCAAGATTGGCTATCTTAAACGAGATGATTCCTAGAATGCAGCAAGACTCAATCCTACGTGAAATGCATGAACACTCTGTTTTTGGATTTTCTATGCCATATATGTGAAAAAATAAAAATATTTTTGGATTTTTGTAAAACTTACATGAATGCATGCTGAAGGAAAAATAAGAAAACAGAAACAAGCATCAAATGCAATCTGAATCCAACTCTTTTGCACCTAAGTGTCTTCAAATGCATGATATATTCGAAAATGCTCCTAAGGGACTCTAAAGTGCATACAATGGTGTGAATGAGGATGCAAATCTACCTAAAATATGCTGCTAAAATGGTCAAAATACGAACATATCAACTCCCCCAAACTTAGTACTTGCTTGGCCTCAAGCAAGTGCAATGAACCAAGAAGGAAGAGAGGTGGATACACAAGGAATCTCTATAGCCTTTAATAGACAACTCACCAAGGCGTTCACATATATACAAAATTTAGCCCCTATCCGTTTGGAATGAACACTTGGCACCTGACTCTTTATTTCTATAGTGTGCGGGTCTCGAAAGAGGCTATAAATCAGTGAACTTATCATTCGACTTCCCTATGCTTTGCTAGACCATTTCTTTAAACTGTGGTTGTTCCCTCTCTAATTTTGATTCTAACTATCTGCACTTGTTCAATTTGGTTCAACAGCTTAATAGTAGTTGGTATACACAAACATGAAAGGTGATGGGTTTACACCTCCTCCCAGCTGCTTCACCAGCTATATGAGAGACAAATGGGCAGATTACACAAGCTTGAGGAAGTACGAGTTTACGCGCGTTCTCAGCTGCTTCACCATACTTAATTATTATGTAGGAAAATGAATTTTCAGAAACACGAGAAGGTACAGGTTTACGCACAGTCCCGGTTGCTTCATCCTGCCAAAGAGACGCAAAGGTGTACGGGTTTACGCACACCCCTGATTCGTTTGTGGCTTCATGTCGTTTGAATCATTCAGCATTAAATTCTGTTTTTGTGGCTAAGAGAGAGATTTTCCACAAACCATAAATCAAGCTAAACAGAGGGAAGGAACATGTTCAACATATACATAGGCCCTAGATTGACAATTCTTGTTCAATTATTAGGAATCAAAGCACATATGCGTCAAACGTTCGAAAGGGAAAAACCGCAATTCTAAGAGTTCGCTATGGTTCCTAGCCATTCAATTTATCAAGATTGGCTATCTTAAACACGGTGATTCCTAGAATGCAGCTAGACTCAATCCTATGTGAAATGCATGAACACTCTGTTCTTGGATTTTCTATGCCATATATGTGAAAAAATAAAAATATTTTTGGATTTTTGTAAAACTTACATGAATGCATGCTGAAGGAAAAATAAGAAAACAGAAACAAGCATCAAATGCAATCTGAATCCAACTCTTTTGCACCTAAGTGTCTTCAAATGCATGATATATTCGAAAATGCTCCTAAGGGACTCTAAAGTGCATACAATGGTGTGAATGAGGATGCAAATCTACCTAAAATATGCTGCTAAAATGGTCAAAATACGAACATATCAACTCCCCCAAACTTAGTTCTTGCTTGGCCTCAAGCAAGTGCAATGAACCAAGAAGGAAGAGAGGTTGCGACACAAGGAATCTCTATAGCTTTTAACAGACAACTCACCAAGGCGTTCACAGAAATACAAAATTTAGCCCCTATCCCTTTGGAATGACCACTATCTAATTGTAATAACACTTGGCACCTGACTCTTTATTTCTATAGTGTGCGGGTCTCAAAAGAGACTATAAATCATAGAACTTATCATTCGACTTCCATGAGCTTAGCTAGACCTTTTCTTTAAATTGTGGTGGTTCTCTCTCTAATTTTGATTCCAACTATCTGCATTTGTTCAATTTGGTTCAACAGCTCAATAGTAGTTGGTATACACAAACATGAAAGGTGATGGGTTTACACCTCCTCCCAGCTGCTTCACTAACTATATGAGAGACAAATTGGCAGATTACACAAGCTTGAGAAAGTACGAGTTTACGCGCATTCTCAGCTGCTTCACCATACCGAATTATTATGTAGGAAAATGGATTTTCACAAACACGAGAAGGTACAGGTTTACGCATAGTCCTGGTTGCTTCATCCTGCCAAAGAGACGCAAAGGTGTACGGGTTTACGCACACCCCTGATTCGTTTGTGGCTTCGTGTCGTTTGAACCATTCAGCATTAAATTCTGTTTTTCAAGCTAAGAGAGAGATTTTCCACAAACCATAAATCAAGCTAAACAGAGGGAAGGAACATGTTCAACGTATACATAGGCCCTAGATTGACAAGTATGGTTCACTTAGAAGGGATCAAAGCACATATGCGTCAAACGTTCGAAAGGGAAAAACCGCAATTCTAAGAGTTCGCTATGGTTCCTAGCCATTCAATCTATCAAGATTGGTTATCTTAAACGAGGTGATTCTTAGAATGCAGCTAGACACAATCCTACGTGAAATGCATGAACACTCTGTTTTTGGATTTTCTATGTGAAAAAATGAAAAATCTTTTTGGATTTTTGTGAAACTTACATGAATGCATGCTGAAGGAAAAATAAGAAAACAGAAACAAACATCAAATGCAATCTGAATCCAACTCTTTTGCACCTAAGTGTCTCCAAATGCATGATATATTTAAAAATGCTCCTAAGGGACTCTAAAGTGCATAAAATAGTGTGAATGAGGATGCAAATCTACCTAAAACATGCTGCTAAAATGGTCAAAATACGAACATATCAACTCCCCCAAACTTAGTTCTTGCTTGGCCTCAACCAAGTGCAATGAACCAAGAAGAAGGAATCTCTATAGCCTTTAACAGACAACTCACCAGGGCGTTCACAGAAATACAAAATTTAGTCCCTATCAGTTTGGAATGACCGCAATCTAATTGTAATAACACTTGGCACCTAACTCTTTATTTCTATAGTGTGCGGGTCTCAAAAGAGACTATAAATCATAGAATTATTATTCGACTTCCCTGAGCTTAGCTAGACCATTTCTTTAAACTGTGGTTGTTCTCTCTCTAATTTTGATTCTAACTATCTACACTTGTTCAATTTGGTTCAACAGCTCAATAGTAGTTGGTATACACAAACATGAAAGGTGATGGGTTTACATCTCCTCTCAGCTGCTTTACTAACTATATGAGAGACAAATTGGCAGATTACACAAGCTTGAGAAAGTACGAGTTTACGCGCATTCTCAGCTGCTTCACCATACCGAATTATTATGTAGGAAAACGGAATTTCACAAACGCGATAAGGTACAGGTTTACGCACAATCCCGGTTGCTTCATCCTGCCAATGAGACGCAAAGGTGTACAGGTTTACGCACAGCCCTGGTTCGTTTGTGGCTTCCTGTCGTTTGAACCATTCAGCATTAAATTCTCTTTTTCTAGCTAAGAGAGAGATTTTCCACAAACCATAAATCAAGCTAAAAAGAGGGAAGGAACACGTTCAACGTATACATAGGCCCTAGATTGATAAGTATGGTTCAATTAGAAGGAATCAAAGCACATAAGCGTCAAACGTTCGAAAGGGAAAAACCGCAATTCTAAGAGTTCGCTATGGTTCCTAGCCATTCAATCTATCAAGATTGGCTATCTTAAACGAGATGATTCCTAGAATGCAGCAAGACTCAATCCTACGTGAAATGCATGAACACTCTGTTTTTGGATTTTCTATGCCATATATGTGAAAAAATAAAAATATTTTTGGATTTTTGTAAAACTTACATGAATGCATGCTGAAGGAAAAATAAGAAAACTGAAACAAGCATCAAATGCAATCTGAATCCAACTCTTTTGCACCTAAGTGTCTTCAAATGCATGATATATTCGAAAATGCTCCTAAGGGACTCTAAAGTGCATACAATGGTGTGAATGAGGATGCAAATCTACCTAAAATATGCTGCTAAAATGGTCAAAATACGAACATATCAACTCCCCCAAACTTAGTACTTGCTTGGCCTCAAGCAAGTGCAATGAACCAAGAAGGAAGAGAGGTGGATACACAAGGAATCTCTATAGCCTTTAATAGACAACTCACCAAGGCGTTCACATATATACAAAATTTAGCCCCTATCCGTTTGGAATGAACACTTGGCACCTGACTCTTTATTTCTATAGTGTGCGGGTCTCGAAAGAGGCTATAAATCAGTGAACTTATCATTCGACTTCCCTATGCTTTGCTAGACCATTTCTTTAAACTGTGGTTGTTCTCTCTCTAATTTTGATTCTAACTATCTGCACTTGTTCAATTTGGTTCAACAGCTTAATAGTAGTTGGTATACACAAACATGAAAGGTGATGGGTTTACACCTCCTCCCAGCTGCTTCACCAGCTATATGAGAGACAAATGGGCAGATTACACAAGCTTGAGGAAGTACGAGTTTACGCGCGTTCTCAGCTGCTTCACCATACTTAATTATTATGTAGGAAAATGGATTTTCAGAAACACGAGAAGGTACAGGTTTACGCACAGTCCCGGTTGCTTCATCCTGCCAAAGAGACGCAAAGGTGTACGGGTTTACGCACACCCCTGATTCGTTTGTGGCTTCATGTCGTTTGAATCATTCAGCATTAAATTCTGTTTTTGTGGCTAAGAGAGAGATTTTCCACAAACCATAAATCAAGCTAAACAGAGGGAAGGAACATGTTCAACGTATACATAGGCCCTAGATTGACAATTCTTGTTCAATTATTAGGAATCAAAGCACATATGCGTCAAACGTTCGAAAGGGAAAAACCGCAATTCTAAGAGTTCGCTATGGTTCCTAGCCATTCAATTTATCAAGATTGGCTATCTTAAACACGGTGATTCCTAGAATGCAGCTAGACTCAATCCTACGTGAAATGCATGAACACTCTGTTTTTGGATTTTCTATGCCATATATGTGAAAAAATAAAAATATTTTTGGATTTTTGTGAAAACTTACATGAATTCATGCTGAAGGAAAAATAAGAAAACAGAAACAAGCATCAAATGCAATCTGAATCCAACTCTTTTACACCTAAGTGTCTTCAAATGCATGATATATTCGAAAATGCTCCTAAGGGACTCTAAAGTGCATACAATGGTGTGAATGAGGATGCAAATCTACCTAAAATATGCTGCTAAAATGGTCAAAATATGAACATATTAACTCCCCCAAACTTAGTTCTTGCTTGGCCTCAAGAAAGTGCAATGAACCAAGAAGGAAGAGAGGTGGAGATACAAGGAATCTCTATAGCCTTTAACAGACAACTCACCAAGGCGTTCACAGAAATACAAAGTTTAGCCCCTATCCGTTTGGAATGACCACAATCTAATTGTAATAACACTTGGCACCTGACTCTTTATTTCTATAGTGTGCGGGTCTCGAAAGAGACTATAAATCAGAGAACTTATCATTCGACTTCCCTGAGCTTAGCTAGACCTTTTCTTTAAATTGTGGTGGTTCTCTCTCTAATTTTGACCCCAACTATCTCCACTTGTTCAATTTGGTTCAATAGCTCAATAGTAGTTGGTATACACAAGCGTGAAAGGTGATGGGTTTACACCTCCTCCTAGCTGCTTCACCAAGTATATGAGAGACAAATGGCAGATTACACAGGCTTGAGAAAGTACGAGTTTACGCGCGTTCTCAGCTGCTTCACCATACTGAATTATTATGTAGGAAAATGGATTTTCTCAAACGCGATAAGGTACAGGTTTACGCACAGTCCCGGTTGCTTTATCCTGCCAAAGAGACTCAAAGGTGTATGGGTTTACGCACACCCCTGGTTCGTTTGTGGCTTCGTGTCGTTTGAACCATTCAGCATTAAATTCTGTTTTTCTAGCTAAGAGAGGGATTTTCCACAAACCATAAATCAAGCTAAACAGAGGGAAGGAACATGTTCAATGTATACATAGGCCCTAGATTGACAAGTATGGTTCAATTAGAAGGAATAAAAGCACATAAAGGTTCAAACGTTCGAAAGGGAAAAACCGCAATTCTAAGAGTTTGCTATGGTTCCTAGCCATTCAATCTATCAAGATTGGCTATCTTAAACGAGGTGATTCCTAGAATGCAGCTAGACTCAATCCTACGTGAAATGCATGAACACTCTGTTTTTGGATTTTCTATGCCATATATGTGAAAAATTAAAAATATTTTTGGATTTTTGTGAAACTTACATAAATTCATGCTGAAGGAAAAATAAGAAAACAGAAACAAGCATCAAATGCAATCTGAATCCAACTCTTTTACACCTAAGTGTCTTCAAATGCATGATATATTCGAAAATGCTCCTAAGGGACTCTAAAGTGCATACAATGGTGTGAATGAGGATGCAAATCTACCTAAAATATGCTGCTAAAATGGTCAAAATACGAACATATCAACTCCCCCAAACTTAGTTCTTGCTTGGCCTCAAGAAAGTGCAATGAACCAAGAAGGAAGAGAGGTGGAGATACAAGGAATCTCTATAGCCTTTAACAGACAACTCACCAAGGCGTTCACAGAAATACAAAGTCTAGCCCCTATCCGTTTGGAATGACCACAATCTAATTGTAATAACACTTGGCACCTGACTCTTTATTTCTATAGTGTGCGGGTCTCGAAAGAGACTATAAATCAGAGAACTTATCATTCGACTTCCCTGAACTTAGCTAGACCTTTTCTTTAAATTGTGGTGGTTCTCTCTCTAATTTTGACTCCAACTATCTCCACTTGTTCAATTTGGTTCAATAGCTCAATAGTAGTTGGTATACACAAGCGTGAAAGGTGATGGGTTTACACCTCCTCCCAGCTGCTTCACCAACTATATGAGAGACAAATGGGCAGATTACACGGGCTTGAGAAAGTACGAGTTTACGCGCGTTCTCAGCTGCTTCACCATACTGAATTATTATGTAGAAAAATGGATTTTCCCAAACGCGATAAGGTACAGGTTTACGCACAGTCCCGGTTGCTTTATCCTGCCAAAGAGACTCAAAGGTGTACGGGTTTACGCACACCCCTGGTTAGTTTGTGGCTTCTTGTCGTTTGAACAATTCAGCATTAAATTCTGTTTTTCTAGCTAAGAGAGGGATTTTCCACAAACCAAAAATCAAGCTAAACAGAGGGAAGGAACATGTTCAATGTATACATAGGCCCTAGATTGACAAGTATGGTTCAATTAGAAAGAATCAAAGCACATAAAGCGTCAAACGTTCGAAAGGGAAAAACCGCAATTCTAAGAGTTCGCTATGGTTCCTAGCCATTCAATCTATCAAGATTGGCTATCTTAAACGAGGTGATTCCTAGAATGCAGCTAGACTCAATCCTACGTGAAATGCATGAACACTCTGTTTTTGGATTTTCTATGCCATATATATGAAAAATGAAAAATATTTTTGGATTTTTGTGAAACTTACATGAATGCATGCTGAAGGAAAAATAAGAAAACAGAAACAAGCAACAAATGCAATCTGAATCCAACTCTTTTACACCTAAGTGTCTTCAAATGCATGATATATTCGAAAATGCTCCTAAGGGACTCTAAAGTGCATACAATGGTGTGAATGAGGATGCAAATCTACCTAAAATATGCTGCTAAAATGGTCAAAATACGAACATATCAACTCCCCCAAACTTAGTTCTTGCTTGGCCTCAAGCAAGTGCAATGAACCAAGAAGGAAGAGAGGTGGAGACACAAGGAATCTCTATAGCCTTTAACAGACAACTCACCAAGGCGTTCACAGAAATACAAAGTTTAGCCCCTATCCGTTTGGAATGACCACAATCTAATTGTAATAACACTTTGCACCTGACTGTTTATTTCTATAGTGTGCGGGTCTCAAAAGAGACTATAAATCATAGAAATTATTATTCGACTTCCTTGAGCTTAGCTAGACCTTTTCTTTAAACTGTGGTGGTTCTCTTTCTAATTTTGACTCCAACTATCTCCACTTGTTCAATTTGGTTCAATAGCTCAATAGTAGTTGGTATACACAAGCGTGAAAGGTGATGGGTTTACACCTCCTCCCAGCTGCTTCACCAACTATATGAGAGACAAATGGGCAGATTACACAGGCTTGAGAAAGTACGAGTTTACGCGCGTTCTCAGCTGCTTCACCATACTGAATTATTATGTAGGAAAATGGATTTTCCCAAACGCGATAAGGTACAGGTTTACGCACAGTGCCGGTTGCTTTATCCTGCCAAAGAGACTCAAAGGTGTACGGGTTTACGCACACCCCTGGTTCGTTTGTGGCTTCGTGTCGTTTGAACCATTCAACATTAAATTCTGTTTTTCTAGCTAAGAGAGGGATTTTCCACAAACCATAAATCAAGCTAAACAGAGGGAAGGAACATGTTCAATGTATACATAGGCCCTAGATTGACAAGTATGGTTCAATTAGAAGGAATCAAAGCACATAAAGCGTCAAACGTTCGAAAGGAAAAAACTACAATTCTAAGAGTTCGCTATGGTTCCTAGCCATTCAATCTATCAAGATTGGCTATCTTAAACGAGGTGATTCCTAGAATGCAGCTAGACTCAATCCTACGTGAAATGCATGAACACTCTGTTTTTGGATTTTCTATGCCATATATGTGAAAAATTAAAAATATTTTTGGATTTTTGTGAAACTTACATGAATGCATGCTGAAGGAAAAATAAGAAAACAGAAACAAGCATCAAATGCAATCTGAATCCAACTCTTTTACACCTAAGTGTCTTCAAATGCATGATATATTCGAAAATGCTCCTAAGGGACTCTAAAGTGCATACAATGGTGTGAATGAGGATGCAAATCTACCTAAAATATGCTGCTAAAATGGTCAAAATACGTACATATCAACTCCCCCAAACTTAGTTCTTGCTTGGCCTCAAGCAAGTGCAATGAACCAAGAAGGAAGAGAGGTGGAGACACAAGGAATCTCTATAGCCTTTAACAAACAACTCACCAAGGCGTTCACATGAATACAAAATTTAGCCCCTATCCGTTTGGAATGACCACAATCTAATTGTAATAACACTTGGCACCTGACTCTTTATTTATATAGTGTGCGGGTCTCAAAAGAGACTATAAATCAGAGAAATTATTATTCGACTTCCCTGAGCTTAGCTAGACCTTTTCTTTAAACTGTGGTGGTTCTCTTTCTAATTTTGACTCCAACTGTCTCCAATTGTTCAATTTGGTTCAATAGCTCAATAGTAGTTGGTATACACAAGCGTGAAAGGTGATGGGTTTACACCTCCTCCCAGCTGCTTCACCAACTATATGAGAGACAAATGGGCAGATTACACAGGCTTGAGAAAGTACGAGTTTACGCGCGTTCTCAGCTGCTTCACCATACTGAATTATTATGTAGGAAAATGGATTTTCCCAAACGCGATAAGGTACAGGTTTACGCACAGTGCCGGTTGCTTTATCCTGCCAAAGAGACTCAAAGGTGTACGGGTTTACGCACACCCCTGGTTCGTTTGTGGCTTCGTGTCGTTTGAACCATTTAACATTAAATTCTGTTTTTCTAGCTAAGAGAGGGATTTTCCACAAACCATAAATCAAGCTAAACAGAGGGAAGGAACATGTTCAATGTATACATAGGCCCTAGATTGACAAGTATGGTTCAATTAGAAGGAATCAAAGCACATAAAGCGTCACACGTTCGAAAGGAAAAAACCACAATTCTAAGAGTTCGCTATGGTTCCTAGCCATTCAATCTATCAAGATTGGCTATCTTAAACGAGGTGATTCCTAGAATGCAGCTAGACTCAATCCTACGTGAAATGCATGAACACTCTGTTTTTGGATTTTCTATGCCATATATGTGAAAAATTAAAAATATTTTTGGATTTTTGTGAAACTTACATGAATGCATGCTGAAGGAAAAATAAGAAAACAGAAACAAGCATCAAATGCAATCTGAATCCAACTCTTTTACACCTAAGTGTCTTCAAATGCATGATATATTCGAAAATGCTCCTAAGGGACTCTAAAGTGCATACAATGGTGTGAATGAGGATGCAAATCTACCTAAAATATGCTGCTAAAATGGTCAAAATACGAACATATCAACTCCCCCAAACTTAGTTCTTGCTTGGCCTCAAGCAAGTGCAATGAACCAAGAAGGAAGAGAGGTGGAGACACAAGGAATCTCTATAGCCTTTAACAGACAACTCACCAAGGCGTTCACAGAAATACAAAGTTTAGCCCCTATCCGTTTGGAATGACCACAATCTAATTGTAATAACACTTGGCACCTGACTCTTTATTTCTATAGTGTGCGGGTCTCGAAAGAGACTATAAATCAGAGAACTTATCATTCAACTTCCCTGAGCTTAGCTAGACCTTTTCTTTAAATTGTGGTGGTTCTCTCTCTAATTTTGACTCCAACTATCTCCACTTGTTCAATTTGGTTCAATAGCTCAATAGTAGTTGGTATACACAAGCGTGAAAGGTGATGGGTTTACACCTCCTCCCAGCTGCTTCACCAACTATATGAGAGACAAATGGGCAGATTACACAGGCTTGAGAAAGTACGAGTTTACGCGCGTTCTCAGCTGCTTCACCATACTGAATTATTATGTAGGAAAATGGATTTTCCCAAACGCGATAAGGTACAGGTTTACGCACAGTGCCGGTTGATTTATCCTGCCAAAGAGACTCAAAGGTGTACGGGTTTACGCACACCCCTGGTTCGTTTGTGGCTTCGTGTCGTTTGAACCATTCAACATTAAATTCTGTTTTTCTAGCTAAGAGAGGGATTTTCCACAAACCATAAATCAAGCTAAACAGAGGGAAGGAACATGTTCAATGTATACATAGGCCCTAGATTGACAAGTATGGTTCAATTAGAAGGAATCAAAGCACATAAAGCGTCAAACGTTCGAAAGGAAAAAACCACAATTCTAAGAGTTCGCTATGGTTCCTAGCCATTCAATCTATCAAGATTGGCTATCTTAAACGAGGTGATTCCTAGAATGCAGCTAGACTCAATCCTACGTGAAATGCATGAACACTCTGTTTTTGGATTTTCTATGCCATATATGTGAAAAATTAAAAATATTTTTAAACTTACATGAATGCATGCTGAAGGAAAAATAAGAAAACAGAAACAAGCATCAAATGCAATCTGAATCCAACTCTTTTACACCTAAGTGTCTTCAAATGCATGATATATTCGAAAATGCTCCTAAGGGACTCTAAAGTGCATACAATGGTGTGAATGAGGATGCAAATCTACCTAAAATATGCTGCTAAAATGGTCAAAATACGAACATATCAACTCCCCCAAACTTAGTTCTTGCTTGGCCTTAAGCAAGTGCAATGAACCAAGAAGGAAGAGAGGAGGAGACACAAGGAATCTCTATAGCCTTTAACAGACAACTCACCAAGGCATTCACAGAAATACAAAGTTTAGCCCCTATCCGTTTGGAATGACCACAATCTAATTGTAATAACACTTTGCACCTGACTGTTTATTTCTATAGTGTGCGGGTCTCAAAAGAGACTATAAATCATAGAAATTATTATTCGACTTCCTTGAGCTTAGCTAGACCTTTTCTTTAAACTGTGGTGGTTCTCTCTCTAATTTTGATTCTAACTATCTGCACTTGTTCAATTTGGTTCAACAGCTCAATAGTAGTTGGTATACACAAACATGAAAGGTGATGGGTTTACACCTCCTCCCAGCTGCTTCACCAGCTATATGAGAGACAAATGGGCAGATTACACAGGCTTGAGAAAGTACGAGTTTACGCGCGTTCTCAGCTGCTTCACCATACTGAATTATTATGTAGGAAAATGGATTTTCCCAAACGCGATAAGGTACAGGTTTACGCACAGTGCCGGTTGCTTCATCCTGCCAAAGAGACTCAAAGGTGTACGGGTTTACGCACACCCCTGGTTCGTTTGTGGCTTCGTGTCGTTTGAATCATTCAGCATTAAATTCTGTTTTTCAAGCTTTCGAAAAGCTTAACGTTTGTGTGCTTTGATTCCTAATAATTGAACAATACTT
>JAKUCM010009202.1:0-16144 GCA_023374145.1 Lepidium sativum | reverse complement strand
AATGCGAGAACCTAATCTTGTTAATCTATGAAGGAGCATTCTTTTGGCGACACCAAAAAAGTATAGCTAAAACCTTGAAGCAATTCAAAAATTAACCTAAATAAGTGTCCAAAAACATGACACGAATCTAATCATCTGAATAAGAAAAACATATCTTTCCAGGATATTTAGCAGAACTAAAACAATTGAACAAGGAACGAGAGACAATCTACAGTACAAAATTTGAAACATTGAAGAATCATCGGAACAAACCAAACACCAAGAAGAAGACAAAATGTTATTACTCTTTTGGGTGCTTGATGATGAAAGAGGATTTAGGGTTCATACGTCAGGCGCATAATTTCAGCTGAGTTCTGTCTCTCCTGCACCAGAATTTTAAACCGTTCCTCTCATAACCGTACTGAACCAGATCATACTAGACAAAACCAATCTCCATGTACATTTTCTGAGTGTTTTCATGGAAAAAGTGGTGACAATTTACTTTATGTTAAGAATGACACGTATGTATCAACTCATCAAATTGTGAACTTAATCTTCAAGTTTCTTAATGATAAAATTTGTCAATATATAGTCACATATCAGCCATGTTGTTTATGTGGTCACTCATTATTAACATATATACAGGACATTCATGTATCGTTAGAAGAGATACCAGAAATTAAATAAAGTAAAGCTCTGTACTGATATCTTTCTACTGTATCTCGATCCAAATGTTTCACCAGTCAATCATGTATTATAACAGTCTCAGTTTTTATAACACGTTATCAGCACGATCACTTTTTGATCGATATATATTATGGTTATTTTGTATTTTCAAAATGGGTGACTCTTAAATATTTTAAATATATTATTATAATAAATATTGTTAGAATAATGATTTAAATTTTAATATTATTATAATATTAGTTTAAGTTCAAATATTATTAGAGTGGTTATTTAAATATTTTTAAATATTGTTATATTGCTCTTTTAAACGAGAAGTCGTGGACGTGAAGTGGACAGAAGGGAAATTATTCTCCTAATGATTATAATTCTGGAAATAATAAAAGTCCAAAGGAAATGAAGTTGGGCAAGTGATAAAAAGGTAAGATGAGGATGATTGCTTCAGATGCATGCAGCATGAAAGGAAATTGGACCTATACTTGTTGTACGCCAAAGCATTTGGCTGATTTGTATCATAAATCAAAAATGATGAAAGAAAAAGAAGATGAAACCAACTTCATCAACAATGAACATGGACCTTCTCTCGATGGCATAAACTATGATACAAATCTCGATATATCAGATTTCATAGTTGATTCTGAGGATATCAACGAAAATCAAAACGAGTATAATCATCTTGAAGAAGATAATATAAATAGTGTTTAATAATTTTTTATTGTACTTTCCATTTGTTTGTGAAAAGGTTTTTATTGTAATATAAATCTTTTGGTTTATTATATTACTGCAGTTCTTACAATAAGAAAATGTTAAAATTTGAAAAAGAAGATGGAGATATATGTCTGGCAGACAATGTTACAACGCATACAATATTTAACGATAAAAGTATTTCTCCTCCCTTAAAATAAAAGATTCCGCTGGAAGCGTGAATACTATATCTCGTAATGCAAAAATAATTATGGGCTCTAGAATAGCTAATTTTTCAATACTACGGGAAAAAAATTGAAATAAATAATGCATTATATTCTCCTAAATCTTACAAAAATATGATAAATTTCAGGGCTATCCGAAGAAATGGATATCACATAGAAACTATGAATAAAACTGGCATTGAATATTTTTTGCATTATATCAGAGAGAGACTAGCTTCTTCTCTGTAACAACTTTCTTATGATCAAATGGAACTATGGTATCAGAGCGGGAAAGCTCTCCTTAATCTTTCTCTCGATCCCATATTTCCCTAAAATCTCTGTAACTCAAATCAACATACTCTTGGATTCTCGTTGAAGTGTTCTTTGTTGATTCTCTCGGTATTTCAACTGATTAATCACTTTGTTTCTCCATCTTTGGCTCCCTCGCTGAAATTAATTTTCAGTTCTGCACAGAATGTTGAATCTTCGCGAAACATGCATCTTCCTCTGGTCGTGTTCCGAAGAGTATCCGAGTTAGCACATCCACCAAATCAGAAGAGGTTCGAGTTCTGATCGTTAATGCTAATACCGTTGAACAAAATTCCAAAGGTGAAGGAAGCCAAATTCTTGAAATGTCTTAACAAAGCAAGACTCAACATCAAGATTCGCATGACTTTGAAGGATTGCAATTTTCACCAGTTTTCTTGAGCAGTAGCGATAATTTAGGAGCTACTCTTGTCTTGAAAATTTTAAACAGTATGAATTACAGTACTTGGAATATCGTAATGACTATATTGCTTCATGCAAAGAATAAGATAGGATTTGTAGATGGTTCTATACCTTGGCCTGAAGAATCTCATTCTTGTTATCGAATCTGGTCAAGGTGTAATAGTATGGTGAACTCATGGATTCTTAATTATGTTAATAAGGAAATATATAGCAACATTCTCATATTCCAAGATGCATCAGCTGTTTGGAAAGATTTTCAAGTTCGTTTTCATGTTACCAATTTACCTCGTACTTATCAATTGTCTCAGCAGATTTGGTATTTCAACCAAGGAACTATGGACCTCTCCTCATACTTCACTCGTCTGAAAACTATGTGGGATGATTTGGAACCTACATATTGTATCAAGACTTGCAGAACTTGCACCTACTGTAAAGAAATATAAGAGAAATCTGAAATCGCTCGTGTTGTGAAATTCCTTTCTAGCCTTAATAATTCCTACAATACAATAAGATCTCAGATTGTTATGAAGAAATATATCCCAGATCTTTCAACCGTCTACAATCTCATGGATCAAGATTATAGTCAACGCAACATCACTCATGTGTCTCAAGCTTCAGCATTTCAAGTCTCAAGCAATAACACCTCACAAGTTGCTGTGAATGCCACAAATTCTCATGTGAAGTCACATAAGCCAACATGCACTCATTGTGGTTATGTTGGTCACACAGTGGATAAATGCTACAAAATTCATGGCTATCCTCTAGATTTTAAACACAGACAGAAGAATACCTCCACTAAAGCAGTTGTGTCTCAGTTCTCTCTTGATGATCCAAAAGTTGCATCAGTTGACATCCATAATTAGATCAAAACCTTGTCAAAGGAGCAGATCGAAGGTGGTATTGCTTTCTTTAACTCCCATATGCTTTATGTTCCTTCTACTTCCAGAGCTGATAAGGCAACAACAAGAGGAACAATCACAGCTCTTCCCGGTATGGCCTTTATCTCTTCTACATTGAATTTTGTAAGAGCTTTGAGGGCCACATGCAGTGTCTTATCTTCTTCCTCTTGGATCATTGATAGTGGTGCTACTCACCATGTTGTTCATGACAAGTCATTGTTCAAAAACATGTCTATGTTGTCAGATAGATTAGTCACTCTCCCTACATGATTGTCTATTACTATAGCAGGGATTAGTAGCATCAAATTAAAAGATCATTTACTCTTTCATAATGCTCTTTTCATACTAGACTTTACACTCAACTTGATAAGTGTCAGTTAACTCACAAGGGATCTAAATGGAAGACTAAAATTTGATGAAAATCTTTGTCTCATACAGGATCTTACCAAGGGAATGAGGATTGGTTAAGCTGAACAAATAGACAATCTCTACCTCTTGGAAAAATTCGCTTTTTCAAATAGTTTGCTTTCTGATTATATTTCTATTCATTCGATTGTAAACTCCAAGCTTTGGCAGTAAATATTAGACCATCCTTCTCTTTCAAAGACTAGTGTCATTTCAGATACTGTAGTCCTAAAACATTGCAATAAAAGTTATTTTCACTGCAATATTTGTCCTATTTCAAAACATAAACGTCTCTCTTTTCCCTCTAAGAATAATATGTGTGATAATCCTTTTGATTTACTTCACATAGATGTTTGGGGACCCTTTTTCAGTCGTGGCAGTTGATGGTTTTAAGTATTTCTTAACTATTGTTGATGATTTTAGCAGGGCCATCTTGGATTTATTTTATAAAAGCCAAAAGTGATGTTCTTCATATACTTCCAGACTTTATAAATATGGCAGACACTCAATATGGAGCAAAGGTCAAAGGAGTTTGATCGGATAATGCTCTAGAACTTCATTTTGATGAGATGTTTCGTTTAAAAGGGATTAGAGCTTATATGCCATTCACATCGCTCAAAACTTTTTTTTCCAGGAAAGAACTAAACACTTGGAACTAAACTGCCACATTGTCAGGGAAAAAGTCCAGAGTGGTTTCATAAAGCTCTTCCATGTAAAGAGCTTTCATCAGTTAGCAGATGTGCTAATTAAACCTTTGAACAAAGGACATTTTCATGAGCTCTGAAGAAAGATGTCACTTTTATCCATATGATTGTCATCTTGAGAAGGGGTATTAGATGTATAATCGGGTCTCGATTTCAACTGGTTATTAGATCAGTTCGGTTTCCTTATGTAAACTGAGTCCTTAGTTAAATGTGTCTAGGTGCATTATATAAAATAGATAAGAGCTGAGAGAGAGACTAGCTTCTTCTCTGTAACAACTTTCTTCTGACCAAATGGAGTTTCTTTCTTTTACTCTTCTTTCTCTGTTTCTAAAAGAAGTTGTCATTGTTTTTGTTTTTCCGCTAATGTATTTCTATATTATATAAATTTCAAAAGTAAATTCAAAATCAAAATTTTCAATAATATTGAGAAATCCATCTATGTATTAATTTTTAACGAATTAAATATTTAGTTATTAAATAATTAAAATATTTTGACCAATTGATTTATTATCAAAATATTGCAACCAATTTTTGACGAATAATATATACACTACTAGAAAACAATTCAATTTTGACTATGATTATAATCATAAATTGATCAAAACCAATTATTTTGATTAATTTTTTATCAAAATTAAATAGTTAAAAATCGCTGGTTAAAAATATATATTAGTAAAAAATTAGTCAAAACAACTATTTTTCACCAATTTATAATTATATTTATGATTAAAATTAAGTTATTTTCTAATATTTAATTTAAAATTATAAAATATTATGGGTACAATAGTAGTTCTCAACACTAGTAAAATCGTTCATCAATAATATTCTGCATGTATAGTACACGTAATACAACCTCTATATATATATATATATATATATATATATATATATATATATATATATATATATAACAATTGTCTGTAGACAGTAATATCGAGCATAAGATAATAAAAAAGTAATCCATACAATTTCTTTATCAAAAAGTATCTACATTTCATGTATAATCATTCTGCTATGTATTCCACTAATTTTATGACAATTAATATAAATAGTTTGAAACTGATCACAGTATTGATTCTCATGGTGCAGATTTTAAGATATTCAAAATGAAGCACACAAAGAAATTTTTTGCTATGATCCAGAAACGATTCAATAAAACGACAATCCAATTAATTCTTTGTCTCCATAGTTCTTTTGTTGTTGAATAATCTCCATTTCTCGTGGCTTAGACCACCAAATACTTTTATCATTTTTCCTATATTCTGACACGAGCCTCCTAGGATCCGAGCTTGATAAAAGATTAATCGATTTTGTTTTGACTTGAGAGTTGATGAGTCCAAACGTGAGATGGGTGAAGGATCTGGTGCAGATCGTGATTGATGAAGAATAGAACAGATAGGTGTCGAGTCTGATGAGATATTACACACTCAAAAGAACTCTAAGATCTCTAGATACTACGCACTAGTGATCAGTAACTAAGGATATGACACACCTTAGAAGAATTCAAGAGAGAAAACTCTTAAAAACGTTTGTAATTTTGATTGATGATGGAATGAGTTTTACAGAGCAAAACATAGGGTATAAATAGCAAAAGCCACACGAAAATTAGGGTAAAATCTTGGGCTTAAATTATTAGCCTAATGGGCCTAAGTAAAATCATGAACTTAAATTATTAGCCTAATGTGCCTGAGGAATGTGTAAGCCTTTCAGCCTCATTAAAAACCTTAGTGTTAAAATCCATTGGGATAAAACACACTTAAGGGAAAAAGAGTGCTGAATGGTTTACACGCCCATTAGCTAACCTTCTTGAGTGCTTAGTGTAAGCATCAAGGTATGCTGTTCTGGAGATTCGGATGTGTGCATCTTGGTGAGCATTCCTTCAATAGCTTGGTTCAACAACTTCCTTATAGCGCTAGTCATTGGTCCACTCGGTATTGCTACTTCCATTTCAGCTTCATCTTCATGCTTATCCGAGTCTCCATTGTTGTGTTCTCCATGTAGGGGAGTTGAGCTGTCCATGATCGCATCATCCCCTCCCTCTTGAGAAGGATTTGTCCTCAAATCCGATTCATGGATGTATCCTTTTGCTAGGAGCTCGTCAATCTGTTTTTGCAGCTCCTTAGTCTCCAATGGATTAGTCCTATAAGCTGGACAGTTTGGTAACGAAGCTCCAGGAACAAGATCGATCTGATGTTCAATCCCTCTAGTTGGTGGCAATTCTGGTGGTGTATCTGTAGGGAAAACATCATGAAAATCCTACAAAAGTTTCTGAAATTCACTCGGATATACCGGTGTAGTTTCAGCTAAACAAGACAGTGGTTCTTTGTACATAAATAAGAGTATGGGGCGTTTAGAAAGTAAAGCATGTTTAACTCCCTTTGCTTGTATGTAGAAGCCTTGTTTCTTGGTTTTAGAATTGATTTTTGAACCAGATTTAGCTTGCTGTTTCTGATGGTCTTCATACACTTCTCGTGGAGTAAGAGGAACCAGAATGGTCTTCCTTCCCTTAAACTCAAAAACGTGCCTATTTGTATACCCATCATGTGCCACTCTTCGATCGGATTGCCAAGGTCTCCCTAACAGAATGTGACTAGCTTCCATAGGTAGAATGTCCACATAGGATATGATCTTCATATTTTCCAATTGATAATGGCACCAAAACCTGATCTGAAACCTCTAATCCACCTCCTTCATTCAACCACTGCAGCTTGTATGGATGAGGGGTGCTTGGTAGTAGTCATTCCTAGCTTTTCGACCATTGTGTCACTTGCTACATTAGTGCAGCTCCCTCCATCAATTATCAAACTACACACCTTTCCCTTGACCAAACATCTAGTGTGAAAGAGATTCTGCCTCTGCTCTTCTATCTCTGGTTTTGGCTGTACACTAAGACTCCTCCTTGCAACCAAAAGATCTCCTATGACCGGTAATTCTACACCTTCGGAGACTTCCTCTTCCTCTGGTTGCAGTGTGTCTGTCATCTCATCTTCAGATTTGATTTTCTTCTCCCAGTCCAAATATGCATCGGGATCACTCTTGCCACAGAATGAAGGAATCCAAAGTTTGATTTCTTGCAGCTGTTCATGAGGTTGTTGTCTAACCTCTATACATCTTCTTCTACTCCACTGGTTATCACCACTTGATCCTAAACCAGTGCTATAATATGTTGCAGCCATCGGTTTCCTCCTAGGCTCAATTCCTTCTTTTTGAGTGCTGGTGCGACTTGTAGCGTTCTTCTTTCGACTCCTACTACTTTCTGATAATGACAATGCAAGTTCAGCCTTGAATACTTTGAATTTAACATCGATCAGTCGCTCTAATCTGGACGTGAGGTTGTCGGTGATTGTGGCTGTCATGGCTTCATTAAACAACTTGTTGTTGAATACATGACTTGATTCTGGTTCAACATCTCCCATTGTCTATGAAACAAAACACAAAACTACCACAGTAACTAATTCTAAAGAGAAAGGAAATTCAAAGATAAAAGGAAATTAAAAGAGAAAAGGAAATTCAAGGAGAAAAGGAAATCAAAAGAGAAAAGGAAATTCAAAGAGAAAAGAAAACTAAAAGAGAAAAGGAAATTCAAAGAGAAAAGAAAACTAAAAGAGAAAATGAAATTCAAAGAGAAAAAGGAAATTAAAAGAGAAAAGGAAATTCAAAGAGAAGAGGAATTTAAAGAGAAAAAGAAATTCAAAGAGAAGTGGAAACCGAAACAAAAGGAAAATTCGTAATTAAAAAAGAAAAACATTTTTGCTTAGTACTAGGGTTTTCTTCTTTTAGTTTTTTTTTTTTTTGCAAGTTATAGTAGCCAAAATTTTACCTAGCTACCCTAATTGATGTCGAAAATAATAGACTATGAAATCTAATGAAGAAGACAAATTCTAATTGATAAACAAGATACAAAACCAATTAGGTGGTGAAGAACTCAACTTTCAAGCTCTTGCTCTGATACCACATGACACGAGCCTCCTAGGATCCGAGCTTGATAAAGGATTAATCGAGTTTGTTTTGACTTGAGAGTAGATGAGTCCGAACGTGAGATGGGTGAAGGATCTGGTGCAGATCGTGATTAATGAAGAATATAACAGATAGGTGTCGAGTCTGATGAGATATTACACACTCAAAAGAACTCTAAGATCTCTAGATACTACACACTAGTGATCAGTAACTAAGGATATGACACACCTTAGAAGAATTCAAGAGAGAAAACTCTTAAAAACGTTTGTAATTTTGATTGATGATGGAATGAGTTTTACAGAGCAAAACATAGGGTATAAATAGCAAAAGCCACACGAAAATTAGGGTAAAATCTTGGGCTTAAATTATTAGCCTAATAGGCCTAAGTAAAATCATGAACTTAAATTATTAGCCTAATGGGTCTGAGGAATGTGTAAGCCGTTCAGCCTCATTAAAAACCTTAGTGTTAAAACCCATTGGGATAAAACACACTTAAGGGAAAAAGAGTGTTGAATGGTTTACACGCCCATTAGCTAACCTTCTTGAGTGCTTAGTGTAAGCATCAAGGTATGCTGTTTTGGAGATTCGGATGTGTGCATCTTGGTGAGCATTCCTTCCATAGCTTGGTTCAACAACTTCCTTCTAGCTCTAGTCATTGGTCCACTCGGTATTGCTACTTCCAATTCAGCTTCATCTTCATGCTTATCCGAGTCTCCATTGTTGTGTTCTCCATGTAGGGGAGTTGAGCTGTCCATGATCGCATCATATTCGTTTGTATTTTTTCTAGAAATCTATATATCATGAGCGTTTTCTCTATTTTAAATAGATTGAAGCAATTATCAGCATCGATATAGATGTCATTATTGATATATCAATTCTTGTCATTTAGTTTGTATTGTACTCGTAAGCTCTCTCTTGATTTTAGATTCATGTGTGCTTTAGAACAGATAAAAATAGTCAAGACTACATTTCATACAAACATTACAATTTAAATTGGGAAAACGGTCATTTAAATACCAAACTTACGCATTTTTGCCGAATTAATTTCAAACTATTTTTTCTCCAAAAAAAAACCAAACTTCTCGTTGACTTTGTTAATACGTGCTTACTGTAGTCAATTTTAACCATTCGTTAACCACCGTTAATCGTCGTCGGTTAAGCATAAACGGGATTACATAAAATGCTGCATCTTGCCCAATTTGATACGAAACTCTGCATTTTGAACAATTTGGGAATTATGAAACCTAAAATCAAAATCGATTTGGGATTTCAATTTTTTCGTTTCTCTTCGCTTCTCTCGATTCCTTCTCTCTTTGTATCTTCAAATTTTTCTTTCTCTCTTTAAAAATTTGTTGTGAAGAGTGTAGCTAGGTGAATTTTAGATGCCTTGTAGGAAGAGTGAAACCATAAAGATAACGAGTGAAACTTGGCGAATGGAATGTGGTTCTCATCGTAGGAAGACTGAAGGAGAAGAAGCGTCTGAAGCTTCTGAAAGCTTATGAAGCCGATTTTAATCAAGCTCAGTCTAATCATGAAGACAAGGGCATAAATAATAGATGAGACAGACGATGAAGAAGATGTGATACATGTTGAAGAGAATGCTAGTCATGAACTCGCTACACATTTTGGAAGGATTGCTTCAAATGAGGATAAAGAGGATGAAGAAGAAGATGACAACGATTCTGGAGATAAAATATGGCGAGATGATATCATTCCTGACAATTATTTAAATTCAAGTGATGAAGCGGAGGAATGCATAACTGAAACTCAGAATAATGAAGATGAGGAGGAAGGAGAAATTCTTATGCTTGGGAAGACACTTGGATCCGCAGCAGAATTCAAAGAGTTTTGTTGAGGTATACTCTGAAATTTCATTTTGATATGAAGCTTTACATTTCATCCAGAAAGAGGCTTGGTGTTGTTTGTTATGTCAAAGATGATGGTTGTCCCTGGAGAATATATTGTTCATATGAACGGAGTAAGCACAAGCTATAAGTTAGGGTTTATGATAATAGACACACATGTACCCGTTCTGGTCACTCAAAATTGTTGAAGAGTTTGGCCATTGCGAACCTATATGAAGGGAGATGAGATTGTGTGTGGAGTCGAAGTTCACTGCAGAAGCAATGGCAGCTGAACTCAAATGATTGTACAATATGCACGTAACAGATGGGCAATGTCGGAAAGCTAAGACAAAAGTCATGAAAGCGATGAAGAAAATTCACGAAGCTCAGTTTGCTCACATTTGGGATTATGAAGCTGAGATTCACAAGACAAACTTGGGTTCCATGGTGAATATTGAAACCATTCCAGGCCTAACTTCAGGAAGCTTGCAACGGGTTCATCAGATATATTTGTGCTTTGATGCCCAACGAGTATCATGGAAGAGTTGTTGCAGAGACATCATAGGAGTAGACGGTGCATTCCTAAAATGGGATGTTAAAGAACAGTTGTTAGCTGCAGTTGGGCGTGATGGTGATAACCGTATTGTCCCAATAGCTTGTGATGTTGTCAATATTGAGAACGAGGCGAACTGGAACTGGTTCATGCATCACTTGAAAATAGATTTAGCACTTGGTGAGGGTGATGATTACACTATAATATCCGACAACAAAAAGTTTGGTAAAGGATGTACCAAACTGGTTTTATGTTATGTCTTTGTATATGATTGTCTTTCGTATTTCTGATTACTTGCTTGTCTTTCTCATTTTCGTTTATGCAGGGATTGGTAAAAGCTGTACAATACTAGCTAGGAGGTTATTTTAGAAAATTTCTAGGAGTTACACTACATGAGAATACTTTGACAACTTGGAGGCACTGAGACAATGTAGCCAAGGAGCGTACAATTCACTACTGAAGCAAAAACCTGAAACATGGTCTCAGGCATTTCAAGGTTGGTAGTTGTTACAATGATAATTTGAATAACTTGAGTGAGTCATTCAATATGACTATTCGTGATGCTAGAAGGAAACCATTGCTAGAGATGTTAGAAGACATTAAGAGACAATGTATGGTGCGTAATGCTAAGAGGTGTATTATATCTCAGAAATTACTATCTTGGTACACAAAGAGCACTCATAAGCAGTTGGAATTATCCATAGAGAAATCTAGAGAGTGTGTTAGGTTTATGTCAACCGGTGATATGCATGAATTTGATATGCATGGTTGTTCCTATCGAGTAGAGATGAGGTTAAGAATGTGACTGTGGGAAATGGCAATTGAATGGGATACCCTGTGAACATGTAAAGTCTGTTATTGTTGCCAAAAAATAGAAGGTTGATGATTATGTTTCAGATTACTTTAAGACTTCGGTTTGGCAAAAAAACATATGAGAATGGGATTAAGCCTGTTTAGGGAATAAAGTTATCGCCAAGGATGAATAGGTTACATGTGTCCCCACCCCCAAATAGAATAGGAAAAGCTGGTAAGCTGAGTAACTACGCTAGGCGTTAAGGACATAATGAATCACAAGCTAGCAAGAGTAAGTTGACTCAAAAAAATCGTATTATGATGTGTTCAAAGTGTCACGAAGAAGGCCACAACAGGGCAACATGTTTGCAGCCAACACAAACAACCAACACTACTACTAAAAGATCACGGGGACATCCAAGGAAGGCCACAGTTGGTGAAATATCACAAGTTGGTGGATCACAAGGTGGAATATCACAAGCTGGATCACAAGTCTAGTTATTTACATTTCATTTGAGCTTGTTTTCTTAAACTCATGTTTCTTTCTTTTGGATTCTTAGCCTTTGTGTTTCTTTTTAATGGTTGCTTGTTTTCTCAGACTCTATTATTGCTTGTTTTTCTCAAACTCAAGGCTTCTTTTGACTTAAACATTATCATCTGAATGGCCTCTTTGAATTTAAACGAGACACTAGTAGTATTAAAACACAACAAGTAACATAAAAAACAAGATACATACTACTTTCATCATCTGAATAACTTCTTTTAATTCCAGAATATCTTTGTGCATTTCATAAATTTCATCATTCACAACTTCCATCTCACTTTTTATCTTTTCAACTCTATGCCCGATGTTTCCAATTTGTGGAATGAAATCTTCCACTTCCTCAAGTATAGAATCTTCACACCATTTAAAGAGATAATCCTAATAACCAATCGAAGATTAAAATATAATTTAGAGTATTTACACACAATCAAATATCAAAAGATAGTTCAAAGTATTTACCTTCTTCATAGTTTTACATCCATGAAACGGACGACCTGTGTTATCTTGGATATGTGATGTGTACTTCTTGACATTACATCCATGCTCACAGTTAACAGGAAACCCACGCTTTGTCATTTTTATCCTGCCCAAAATCGATTTTGATATAGCTCAAAATCAAAATCGAATTAGAAGATCAACTATCAGTGAAAATAATTTAGAGAATAGAAGAATATAGAGCAAATGATAAAGAAGAGAAGCTTAGAAAGCGAGAGAAGTCGAGAGAAGTGAAAAATTCGAAATCCCAAATCGATTTTGATTTTAGGGTTCATAATTCCCAAATTGTTCAAAACGCTGAGTTTTGAATCAAAATGGGAAAACATAGTGTTTTATATAATCATGTTTATGCTTAACTGACGACGATTAACGGTAGTTAACGAATAGTTAAAGTTGACTAGTAGTAAGCACAAATTAGCAAAGTCAATGAAAATTTTGGTATTGTTTTGAAAAAATAAATAGTTTGAAATTAATTCGGCAAAAACGCGTAAGTTCGGTATTTAAATTTGACATGTTTGAGAAAAATAGAAAACAATATTTTTATTAAACAATAGTTCTACGTGCTTATTTCCTTTCTCATTTAGAATCTAGGATTTTACTTTCTGTGAAAACTTTAATGGTATTTTAAAGAAAATGAGCGAAGAAACAAACGATCTAGGAGAGGAAAGGAAAAAAATTGTAGAACTAAATATATATAAAGAGCAAGAGCGGTTCAGTACATAAAATTAAAATTAGAAGGACGGTATGTTCCGGTCCAGTTTTGTAACTCGAGTCAATTTGGGCCCGGCCCAATTGATGATAATCGTTAAACCCAATCCTAAGACGATGTCAACGTCAATTTGTTGTTCCTCGTCATCAATCTGCGCTGCGATTATCTCTCTCTCCCTCGAAGCCCCTCATCTCCCGATTAATTCCTCTCAGGTAAGCTTCTTCAAATTTCCTCTTAGATCGCTTATGATTCCGCTTATAAGTGTAAATTCCTTCGTTTTTGAATATCTGTGTGGATTTCAAATTGTAGAGAATGATAAACCTAATTGTCCCCATACGATTGTTGGAACTTTCGCCTAGTTTAACCTCGATTTAACCATGGAGTTTTAAAATTGCGTCGATTTGATCTGTGTGTTGTAGAAATCCTAATTTTGATAGTTTGCATACACTCAGATCCAGTCCTGAATTTGACGAAGGGCATAGAAGATTTTGGATCAAAATAATGTCACCTAGCACAATTTAGGTGTCTTGATTTGAAATCAAATGGTTTCGTTTTTAATTAGTATGTTCTTCTATATGAAATGCATTATCAATTCGTGTTTTGGTCAATGATTTAGTGGTAATGGTTTTGCGTGGGTATAGAATCGCAGATCATGTTGACTGAAACTCCATTTAGGCCACGAGAGAAGCTTCTGGAGAAGCAGAGAATTTTCCAAAGCATCCACAGGCACACTTACTTGAAAGGACCAATGGACAAGATCACATCCGTTGCAATTCCTCTTGCCTTGGCTGCAAGTTCTCTTTACATGATTGTAAGTTCACATGTTCAAGTTATGCTCCCATTTAATCTGTTTTGTCTGTTAATCTATTCTTCCTTATTCTACTAATTTGTGATGGCTTGAAGTTGGAGTATTACGCTTCAAATCTTGTTACTTACAATCGATTTGTTTTGCTAAAACCTGAACGCTCTTGCCAAATGAACTTCTTAGACGTTATTGATATTCCCTCAGCTTTGTTAGCCATGTTCATCATCTAACTATGGAAGATTCGTTTGGCTGAATACAGGGAACAGGTATTTACAACATGTCGCATGGAATCAACAAAAAGGAATAAGCAGCTTCTTCAGTTTCCATTTTTTTCTAAATATTATATGCTTTTGGTTTGTCTATGTATCAACTGGATGCCATATGCAGTAGCAGACTAAGGTTGCAACTGCTGTTTTTCTACATGTTGCGTTTTGCCAAATAATTGCTTAGTTGAAGACAATGTCGAAAGCTGAACACATTTGATATTACAGAGTTTCAATATTTTGGGGTCTGTTCATTTGCTTTTATGATATGATGTTGTATACATGAATCTTCTGTTTGTTCTTTTTCTTTTGTGTTCCAGTAAGAAGCATCTGAGTTCTTTCTGTTCACTTGCTGATGCTAATGCATTCACCAAGAACAAAGGAAGCAGTCTAATGAACAAAGTTCCAAAGGAATATCCGAAGAAAGCATCTCACAACCATGATTTCTGATTTGTTCCACTTTGTTTTCTTTTATCAAAATTTGATGTTTTATGTCCAAAAATTAGAGCAATTGTTTGGCTAACTCGTAATGCAATGCTTTTGAATATTAACTATTGATACGTAAATAAATAAACTTAAAGATAGAAAAACATTCTAAAGGTAAGTTTCTACATTAGCTTATCCAATTAATAATTGATTAGAAAATACGCAGACTTGCAATACTGAACCCAACCCTAAAAAGAAGAGTAAAGAGGCTTCTAAGTTCAAAGACGACGTTGGTTCTTCGTCATCCTCCTGCGCCGGCGATATCTATATCTCCTACTCCTTCGTCTTTTCTTGTTTAATTTCTCCAAAGGTAAGCTTCTTCGATTTCCCACTTTGGCAAATTCTACTTCGGATCCCTCCTGTCATCTCGTTTCTCAACCCTAACTTTCTTCCTTTCTAATGTTTGTGTCGATCTCAGATAGCAGAGGTCGATAAAAACTCTAATTGCTTCCGTTATGTTGCTCAAACTTTACCTAGAAAGTTGTGTATTTGGATCGGGATCTACCACTGCTTTCGAATTGCTTCTAGCTTGACATACAAACCCTAATTTTCTGGAACTGGCCCTGCTTGTAGTTTCAATTTTAACTAATACCTTCTTAGGAATAATAATTTGACTACATTTTGGTTAAAGATGCTTTCTTTATGGATACCCACATGCTTAATTTGTTCCTTTGTATGACGTTGTGAATTTATATAATGCAGAGAATGCCAAAGATTAGAACTAACCGAGTCAAGTACCCAGACGGTTGGGAGTTGATTGAGCCTACTTTTCGAGAGCTGGATGCCAAGATGAGAGAAGGTTAGTTTCAATCTTAGATGCTTTTAGTTTGTTTCATTTTCCTTTGCTTGTGAGCCCTTAACGATTTCATATCCTTATGCAGCTGAGATGGATACACATGATGGCAAGAGAAAGTGTGAAGCCTTATGGCCAATCTTCAAAATCGCTCATCAGAGGAGTCGGTATGTATATGACCTTTATTACCGAAGGGAAGAAATATCTAAAGAGCTTTATGAGTTCTGCTTGCTCAGCAGGTTAATGAACAAACACCGGCGGATGGCGGATCGGTACCAGCTCCGCCTTCGGATCCTAATCCAACGAGTTCTCAACAGCAAGCGGCTCCAGCTGTGGGACAAGAGCAGCAGCCGGCACAAGTTGTTGGTCCCAGGTGTGCACCAACTTATTCGGTTGTGGATGCTTTGATGGATAAAAAAGAGGATGGACCTGGCCCTAGGTGTGGTCATACGTTGACGGCGGTTCCGGCTGTTGGTGATGAAGGAATGCCTAGTTATATTGGTCCTCGTCTTGTATTGTTTGGTGGTGCGACGGCTCTTGAGGGTAATTCTGGTGGCACCGGAACTCCTACTTCTGCTGGAAGTGCCGGCATTCG
>JAKUCM010009201.1:0-14134 GCA_023374145.1 Lepidium sativum | reverse complement strand
TACTACAAAATAGCAGAAAATGCCAAGTGAATTTGATTTTTGTAAATGGATTACACCCATGAAGAAACAAAATTGCAATACTGTATTTCAAAAAATATAATAGAGACTCCGGAAGCAGTCAATTTGATTAACAACCTCATTCACATTTTTCTGTTTTCTAGTTTTAAACTTATTATAATTTCCATCTGTCAAGACTTGACAAACATTTTTAGAATATAATATAACCAATATGATTGTTCTAAAAATGTATGGTAATAAAAATAAATCATTCTTCCAAAAGGAAATTTTTATTGGTGCTTTCCCTGATTGCTTGCTTCATTCTTCCTTCTTAGCTCAAAAAAGTAAGAAGATACATTTGGTTTGAATGGCTTTGCGAGGAGATGAGGCTGAGATTATGAACCTAAGAGAATGGGATCGAAGAGCTAGACTCATCCGTGAAAACCCAACTTCTAGAAGGTTCTCTGCTTCATACATTGGAAGCTTCCGAGAAGATCATCACAAGTCTTCTTGTAGAACAAACTTCAACATCATCTCTAGTACTGCTTCTTCTCCTGGCTACACTCTCAAAGGTTTCAACTTTACTACTTTCTTTTTAACTTTTATCAGAATGATTCCTCTGAAAAGTCAAATTATTTGATTATATAACAGAAGAGATTGACCCATCCACATATTCCTTCACCAATGCACTTAAAGGTAACAATTTAAGCTTTTCCCCATTAGAAAGCTACAAACTTTATGTAAGTGTTGAATTTGTGGTTGTTGCTGCAGCATTACAAGCGAAGACAATGTACAATAACAACAGAGAATGGTTAGCACAAGAAGGGTTTGCGTTGAACTCCAAGTGGAACGAAGCAGAGAAGTATATATGCAATCCATTTTCAGGAGAAGTTCCAATGGAGTGTTTGTCTTCTAAAACATTAAGTGCAAGATCCTTCAGAAACTTAACCACCATGTCTGCTCCTCTTCAGTTCCCTAATTCCAGTCCATTGATGAATATTGGTCAAAGCAAACCCAATAATAACCCTAACGTTAGAGTCATTCACGAGGATCTTTACGCTCCTGATCCTCCTCTTCTTGCTCGAGGTGATTCCTTTTAAACCTGTCCACATTTTATCTTCAAGAATATATATTTGAATGGGTTTTTGTGAGTAATTTGAAAATTTGAGTTGTTTTTATTGAAGACAAGAAAGTAGTGGGGCTGAAACGAGATGTGGGTACGTCGGTGGATCTTAGCTCCGGTAGTCCTAGTCCGGCAAAGACACCTCCCATCATGGAACGGTCGCTTAAACGAGAAGCTCATGATTCGCCAATGGATTTCAATCTCAAATTGGAAAGTCAACAAGAGGTAAATATACATGTTTCATAATCATTGATTTTACTTATTGATTGCTTCAAATTCACTTATGATTGGTTGAGAAAAAGACTTGATAATTCTTATATTTTACTCATGTAGATTGCTTTCAAAAACAATACTTGGTAACATTCTAATTTCTCAAATAAGAATGTTCAAAAATACAGAATAGTGAAACATGAGGTCCATGTAACTAATAATTGCATCAAATTTAGAATAGGTCGTGCAACAATAATTAGATTATTGGGCAATAGTTAGAGATGATAGCACCAAATGTTTTGATAGAAAGAGACCACGACACGACTCCTCTATGACTGTTTTTGTATATATGTAATATGTTACATGAATAGAAAGATTCTTACATCATAGTACACATGACGGTCATAGAAACACGACCATATCATCATATGCTATAACAATCTCTTCAAAACATCTGTCATAAAGACCCCATTTCGTGATTTTTGTCTCCAACCTTATCGTGACTCACTATCATCCATATTTTATACTTTGACACTTAATGTATGCGTGCAGACTTATCCAAACTTACATATTAGCCTCTGCCTAGCTACCTTCATTAGTCCTACATGCCTCTTTCTATCTATATATAAAGATAATAATCTCATTTATTCAAACTCCATTACTTTCATTAAACACTTACCTAGGTATTGTAAGACAACTGCTTCACTTTAGCTTCGAATTATTAATCTAACTCTAGTTCTTCTTGAGATAACATATGCTGATGATGAGTTTATAGTTTTCCAAGGATGTAAAGTTAGAAGAGAAAGAAAAAGCAGAAGAGAGTGAAGAAGGAGAAGGAGAAGAAGAAGAAGAAGAGAATCAAAATATGAGCAAAATAGAAGACAGGGATGAAGAAGAGAATAAGAAGAAGAAGAAAAGAGGAAGTGGATGCTTTTCATGGGTAAGGTCAAGACAAAGACAAGCTAGAAAATCAAAGTACATCTTCCCTGTTTGTGTTCCTCATCTTGTTAAAGGTTGTTGAAAACCCTCCAAACCAAGAGATTCAAGCAACAACAACAACAACAACAACAAAGTGTTATGTGTTTGCAGATTCTCTCCTTTTTTCTTATTTGTAATCTCTCTTTTTCTACCTATATTATATTAATCAAAAACAGTTTCATATTCGGTTTATATATATTAGTCCTTCCTCTTCATATAGATTCAATATTCATGGGAGTGTCAAAAGCTTAACCATTCTTTTGCTCCCCTTTTCTCTATAACAGATGCTTATCTCGAGAGTCCACTTTGTGATTTTTGGTTACTCTGTTTCCTCCTCATCAAACTTCCATTCCACAATGGCTAGAGTGTGTCGACCGCCACAAGCCACATGCTTAGCTATCCATTTTCCATCTTCTTCTTCATCTGCATGGTTAAAACGTCCTTCTGGTGGTGCAATGTTTATAGGAAGCTCCAATGGCTGTCCTGTAGTCACTTTTCTTCCATATCCGAGTCTACCATGGTCTCCTCGGCCAAACTGATCACAAATGTAACAAAAAGAGAGGTAAAAGATCGATATTTGGTTTGTAACCCAACTATGTTATCTTCTCTCTAAGAGGCCTTACCGAGAAAATCCTACCGTCCCTTGTTAAGGCGACCGAATGAGTTCCACCACAAGAGACCTATGAAGAAAAGATCAACAAGAGCTTTCAAAAATATGAAAAGAGTAGAAAAGCTATTGGTATTACTTCATACCTGAATAATGTCTTCTCCGGCTAAGAGATTAACTTTCTGTGGAAGCATTTTACTGCTCTTGTCATTGTCACCAAACCCAAGCCTTCCATGTTCTCCTCTTCCCCAGCTGTACACCTAATATGAGATATACATCAAGCTCAGAAAACAACCCAGCAATGGCTTGAACAAGATCCAGCTAAAGATGACATAAAAATGAGAGTTTAGAATAACAAGAGACTATATGAGTTTTAATACCTCTCCTTCACCGGTTAGAGCTGTTGAATGCCATCCACCCGCAGCAATATCAACCTAACACATGTGTTTTACGGCGGGATAATTAAAGCTTAGATCGTAGACACTTGGCTTTAATGTAAACTAGGCCTTTATAGACTAAGTATCAGAAGTAATCTGTTTCCATATGAATGCTCAAAAAATCATATACCAAAGTGAGATCATCAAGGCCTTGGACTGGAATAGGATAAGATCTCGGTTGGGTATCTCCGGTTCCAAGTTGTCCATATTCATTATTACCCCAAGCCGACAAAGTACCATCTTCTTTCAGAGCCAAATTATGAAATGCTCCAACAGCAATGTGACGAACGTTTTCAAGACCCTGAACTCTTACAGGAACAGATATCTGTTTTCTGCAATTCAACAAATTACAACATACTTACATTTACTGACAGTAGACAGGAAAAGTGCATCCATAGATAAAAGGAAAATTGGTTTAGTACATGTCACCGGGAGGCCACGGTTGCCCCCAAGTCCATACATAGCCTTCACGGGTTAAAACCACAGAGTGAGTACCCCCTGCAGCTACCTGTTATTTCAACCATAGAAACCAACAGATATGGTTTAGACAAAAGAAACATTAAAACTTGAGGTAAATGTAAAGCAGTTAACTGCATATATTACCTGTCGGACTGTAAGTTTCGGGGCACAACGCTTAGGGATTACAATATCCCTCCGCACAGGCCTACCTGTCTCATCTTTGGAAGGCTCTTCACCACACTGTCCATATTCATTTCCCCCTAAGTAGATTCCATAACAATAAAATGTGCACAATTGTCACTTCTAAGATCTTTAAGGTCACAACAAGTAGATCTGAGATAAAAACGCATACCCCAAGCATATGCTCGGCCTTGATCATCAACAGCTAAACAATGCCAACCACCGATAGCTGCCTATGATCCAACTCAGTTTAGAGAAAACCACAACAGGGAAATAGCTCTAGATAGAAAGAAAAATTAAAGTATATAATTTGTAATTGAAAATATCTACCTGAGTTATTTTGACATTGGCAAGAGACTTCACGAGACTGGGGATGCTTTCCGTTTTTGTAGTTGGCGGGTGTCCTAATGTACCTCTTTGATTCCAACCCCATGTAAACAGCTGACACACCATATAAAGATATGCAAATACATAAATTTAGTATTCAAAAAAGTATTCTCAGATAGGGCTTAAAACCAAAATGAGGATAACAATGAGACATCTTTCTGAGATTGCCAGGCAACAGAAGATCATATTATTTTCTCCAAGTTGGTGACACAAGAATCCAAAACTACTCATATACTACTCCATAGATACAGAACTAGAGTCTGATTATCTGTTCGAGAGATACCCAAACACCTTAGTTGTATTTGTATCCCCTTAAGTTGGAATTCAGAACCAGAAACAAAAAATTAACGAACTTTAAACCCTCATTTGATTGGTCATTCAGATCTCAAAAACCCTTTTGTAAGCGACCTAAGAAAACCTTGAAGATAACAATGGCTAAAGCCAACTTTAAATAAAAATCAAAAACCAGTCCAAAGCATTGAACTCTAGTAACTTGTAAACAGAAACTCCACTAAACAAAAAACAGGAAAGATGAAGACACGAATAGAAAGGGAATGGAATTAGCTACCTTGCCATCATCGCAAATGGCGAGGGAATTGCGGCTACCTCCAACGACAGAGCGAAAGGTGAAATGCTCAAGAGCCTCGACGACGCAAGCCCATTCCTTTTCTTCATCGGTTCCAAGTCCTAGTTGGCCATCTTCACCAGAGCCCCTAAACAATAGGTACAAGTGAGAAACAAGTAATTGAGCAAAAGAGAAGTCAAAAGAAGGTTAGAGAAAGAATAAGAACCAGGCTATGACGGAAGTAGCTGAAGCCATGAAGGGAAAGCGAGACAATGAGAGACAATGAGAGCAAGAGAGTTAGTGGAAAGACAACGAAAGGCTGGGCACTTGGTGGGATTCAATTAGAGGGAAACGAATGTGTCATTACTCATTAGGTAAAATTATTTATTTATTTTTCCACCAATTGATACCTTCCATTTAATTAAAATTATTCATTCATTAATCCAGCTTTTTATAGAGTTTTCGTCATGGAGGGTTTTATAATTCAAAATTCAGTTATTACTGTAACGACTACAAATATACAACATATTTCGCACTGAGTTAATTATCAATTAGGTTAATACTGTACATTACTGGATATTAAGACGAGTAATATCCAATCAGAGAAGAGAATCAAGTTTTTGTTTATTGGTCGGCACGTTGACAATTTAATGCAATGCAGTCGAATAGTGCAAATCGCAACAAGAACAACAATAAGAGAAAAGCATACGAGTTTTCCTTGGATTTGATATAGAATCGAACCCTGCTACTACAAACCCATGTTTAACGAAACTACAAGACTCATGACATTTTCTTTTTTCTGTTTATGTGAAAGATAGAGAACCAAACCATATATTTTTCCTACAAATCATTCCATGGTTTCATTACTGGGACGGTGGTGGCTGGGCTGGTTCCTCATCTTTCTCAACCTCTTTCGGGGCTTCCTTGATATCATCACCAGCTTCGTCCTAATGATAAGATTAGACAAGTATCACCACAATCTTAGATACTTGCTGCAATCACTACAAAAATTGCTACCAATGAAGAGTTCAAGGAGAAAAGAGTACATTAAGGTCAGATGTCCACAGGGTGAGATTGTCGCGGAGAAGCTGCATGATCAGTGTACTGTCCTTGTATGATTCCTCCCCCAATGTGTCTAGTTCTGAGATAGCCTCATCAAAAGCCTACCATCATGACAAATCAAATTTGTAACTGAACAACATGTACTTGAACCAAACTAGCTATCAGACTATCCAGGTTTTCCAAATTTAATTAGTGTCTGAGGATAGTTTGCAGGCTCTACTTTCCCAACTGTGACCGTTATTACAATAAACTACAATCCTAACAGTCATAAGAAATCTTCAAAGTTCAAACCATTGCTACATTAAATGAAAACTGCACCCACAGGGAAGTACAACAAGTTAACCAAATAAACACCTTTGCGCCACAATACGAATACAAGTGCACAGAAACGTTTGACAGAAAGAAAAGATTAATAAAGAACCTCTTGGGTGCGAAGTTTTATCAAGCAGAACAAATGGAAGAATATGTTGTTAGCTACCAGTAGAAAATAAAAGTATAGCATGAAACCATATACTAAATGAGAAAGCGTCACTGACCTGCTTGGCAAGACTACACGCACGATCAGAAGAGTTGAGAATTTCATAGTAGAAGACAGAGAAGTTAAGAGCAAGCCCCAGTCTGATTGGGTGAGTGGGAGCCAAATCAGCAAGAGCAATATCCTACATAAAAAAACAAACACCAGAAGGATGAGTCAACTTGTTATCTGAGCAGTCTCTAGAGGTTAAGGAAGAAGAAACGAAATGGTAAACCTGAGCTGACTTGTAAGCCACAAGAGTGCTCTCCGCAGCTTCTTTCCTATCAGCTCCAGTCTTGAATTCAGCAAGGTACCTGTGATAGTCTCCTTTCATTTTAAGGTAGAAAACTTTGGACTCAGCCGCGGATGCAGCGGGAATGAGGTGAGCCTCGAGAAGGTTCAAAATGCCATCGCAAATTTTGCTGAGCTCAGTTTCAATCTTGGCTCTGTAGTCCTTGATGATCGAAACGTGATCAGTGTTGCCCCTGCTTTCTTCCTTCTGCTCAATGGAGGAAATGATTCTCCAGGAAGCCCTCCTAGCACCAATTACGTTCTTGTACGCAACAGACAAGAGGTTCCTCTCTTCGACAGAAAGCTCCTCAGAATCAACGGTCTTTGCAACTTTCTCCATGAACTCAACCATCTCCTCATAACGCTCAGCCTGCTCAGCTAACTTGGCCATGTACACATTCTCTTCCCGGGACATCTTTGCAATACTCGTTTAGAAACCTACTTTGCCATAACCAAAGAGATGTTGTAGTAACAATAACAAAAATACAAGAACACAAAACATTCCTAACAGAGCCAAACTTGTTAATATTGCAACAATCCTTTGCATTCAATAGATACAATAACAATCATCTCTAACAAATCTATCCTCGCAGCAACAGAGAAAGAGAATTTTCCAGAAAATATACATAGCAGGATCTATACACCTTAGAGAAAAAAAAGAGTAAGAAGTGAAGTCTGAATCTAACAGATCTCGTCTCGAAGTGACACCATAACGCGAACATAGAATAATACCAGGAAACGCAGAACACGAGAAGAAATCCAACAATTTTTTTGATTGAAAAAAGAGAGAGAGACAGGAAAACATCATCGAAGAATGAGCAAGCGAGATCGGAGTCGTACCTTGGGATTTTCGAATTAGGGCATTCGAATTCGAAATCGAGAGAGACGCGAATTGAGGGGAGTGAGAAATTGGAGAGACGGATGTCACCATTTAAGTGGAAGAGAGAGATAGTTACCTAATGATGTTATGACACGTTCCATGTTCACCGTAAAACGACTTAGAGCAACATGGAGAGTTCTTATTAGAGTTTCTTAAATAGTATTAAATGATTATATATGAAAAAAAGTATGTTAAAAAATATTATTTAATAATAAAATAATAAAATAAGCTAAGAAACACATTAAAGAGTTTCTTAAATAAGAAATTTTTAATAATAAAATAAATTAAAAAATCCTTAAGAAACCCTTGATAATGATGGCCTTATTTCCTTCAAAATTTCCTAATTCTGTAATTCTCTCGTTTTTCTTTGATGTGGGTGAAATACGACGAATCAATAGTTATCAGGTTCAGGTGTTTATAATTAAAAGGTTATTTATCAAATAAATCAAAATAAAGGGGGCAAGATATCAATTAAGATATAAGTTTCCTCTAATAATTGACGGATTTACCCTTTGCTTTGTACCCTATAGTCCCATTACCCGTTCGATCGATTTGATCGGAGACGGCCGGAAAAAGCTCAGAAGTCCGTCAATGGGGAGCTACGTGGAGCAAGCTCGCGAGAATCATGTCAAGAAGAAGGTCGAAGAAGGTAAAACTAACAATGTCGCGACTTCTTCTTCCTTCGATGTTCTTAAACCCTTAGCCTGTAAATACTTCTTAAGTACCTCTAAAATGGGGAGACACTATAGAAATCCAGTCCATAGATTTTCTCTCAATTGAGTTCACTTACCATCGAAAAATTGTAGATTGAGGGTTAGGGTTTTCTTAAACCCTTCGAATTAACTCCCTTTTTGGCATTCAAAACTGGTGTGATCTAGCAGACTGTGAAGATATTGTTTCTATGATATATCTCTGAATTGATCTTAAAGGCTTTGCGGAAAGTGTATTGGTGATGGTTCTTGTGAGAGGAATGAAGAAGATTGTTTGAATTTTTGTTTAATTGTTGTTTATAGCGCTGCGTAGCAAGATGAAGACAAAGGCGTTAAACCAATGCGATCAGTACGTCTCAAAGTATGCTGAATGCGCAACAGGAAGAACATTTTCTGTGGTATGGACTTGTCGTAAGCAAGCTCAAGAGCTTAACACTTGCCTTCATCAATTGTAAGTTAATTCTCTTAATGCCTTTTCGATTAAAGTTGGCCATTAATCTGTATGGAGCATCGGATTATGTTCTTTAGGAGATTCATAATCTGGTCATCAATACCATTGCTAAACTTGCGGAAGGGGATGATTGATTCTATGTCACATTTGTTTTGAAATTGGAAAAGAGATAGAATAACTATGGTCCTTAATGGTGTAGCACAGTAGATTGAATATGTTTTTGGTTCCACCAATGCTGCTTAAAAGTTATCTATTCATGAAAAGTTTATGTTGATTCTGCAGCACAAATGACAATGTCTTGGAGGAAATGAAGAGAGAGTATATGCTTCAAGAAGAGAGTAAAGTTTCAGCCTCAGCCGCATAAATTTTTGTATGTGAGTCCGACTTATAGAGAGAGGTCGTCGCTTTGTTTCTATGTTCAGTATGTAGACAAATTGATCCTTTTACAACAAAATAAACTATTGGCTCTCTTTTAACTATTTTGTATTTCCTTTTTCCTTTTGTTTTGTAAAAGCCCACCAAAGCTAGATCAGATTCAAAAATGATTTCTTATAGTCAGAAAACAGAAGTTTCACACAACTTTCAAGATTACCCCAAGACACAAAAACTTGAGATGATCAGTAATACTAAGAAAGCAAGTATAAGAAAATGCCTTCAAGTAGGCTTCCTCATATTTCTTCCTGCACGAATCACTTCGTCCACCAAAAGCAATTGCGAAGCAATCACTGGCCTGCAACACGAACAAATAGCTACCATTAAAATGGCTTGACCGAAATCCCGCTATTTTATTAAAGCTGGCTTGTTGGTTCCAACGTTACCCTGAATTGATGAGTTGGCGTTTCACTGCGTAGTTGTCGAAAATACCAGCCATCTGCGGGTCAATTGGTTCACCGTCCTGAAGGTTCAGTCCCACAACGTTTCCCTTGTCATGCTCGCTCTGTGTAAGCGCATCACAATTAGAAAATTACTGTTCGTTCTAAACACAAATTATTTCGGTTTGCGGAAGATGATAAGAGAAAGGAATGCAAACCGTAAGAGAAATGATTACGTCTTGGGTGTCAAGACCTGCATTTTCGGCAAGTGTCTTAGGCACCACGAGAAGGGCATTGGCAAAAGCTTCAACGCCAAGTTGGGCACGCTGCAAAGTTGATTTTAGTATTAGTGATCTAGAAAATCTGAGGTGCATTTGATAAAAGTTTCGAAGTAGAATATGAGTAATGATTTCTACTTTACCCCTTGAACGGTTTTCTTGACTTCATTGATTAAGTGTTGTCTTGCTGCAACTTCAAAAGCTCCTGCTCCCTACACAAAGATGCAAACATATATAAACACAGACCAGATAATATAAAATAGGTCTATAGGCTTACTTTACTCTGTATAATCACCCTTTGACAATCTCTTTGACATTACAGAAAATATTGAAAGAGAAGTTAGCAATATACTTACTAACACAACGCACTCATCTTCTATGGTGTTCTTCACTGATCTTAGACCATCACGAACAGCATCCTTAATTTGAGCAATGGTGTGGTCATTAGGCCCTACAAAACCAAGAAACCATGAATGAACACCAAAGTGAATACAAAAATATATCACCCTTCTAAACTTAACGAAGAAATAATAATAGCCATAGTACCTTTAATTAGGATGGTACATGAATGAGGATTCTTCACTTGTTCCACGAAGGTGTACTTTTCCTCCCCAAGAACGTGCTCATAGACAAGTCCAGCCCATCCAAGAGACTCAGGGGTCAAGTCTTCAACTGAATTCACGGCTTCTCCACCACAGGCTAAAACTAACCGTTCCATGTTCCTCCTCTTCGCTCTTCTAAGAGCAACAATCTGGAGATACCAGGAAAAGATAATTAGAGTTAACAGCTTCTAAACCAGAGAGATTACGTACAAGGGATGAGTTGAGCTTGATGGGAGGCCCAGAACTAAAAACATTTTGGCCAATAGTCTCCAGGGCTTGTTATAAATCGAAAGGATTACTCTGTTATTACTTTATGGTAATATTCAATTTACTTGACTACGCTTTATACTATAGCATTTCGTTTCTTATTTTATCTACACATCAGACTAAAATCACTGCCAGCTATTTGTTATAATAGTGTGGATGATGATATTACAGAAGTAAGTATAGCTTACCCCTTCTCTAGCAAGAAGATCCAGTGATGGGGGGTCAATACCCTTTTGGTTTATGATAACAAAGTTGTCACCACTGTCAGCACAAACCTGCACAAGAAAAAGGCATGTATTATAGTTTCACGGAGCCTCAACATAAGACCGGGAGAAATGGTTTCAGTCCCACCTTGTTCTTCAACTCAATAATTTTCTGAACTCTTTCATCAACAGATCGCCTCTCCGCAGTAACCATGGCTTCCCTCTGCTCTGCATTAGAGTAGAAAAATCCTGCATTGATTTCACTGATGAATAATAAGCAATATTAGTCTACATAACCACCAAAATATAGGCTCTAATTTTCTCTTCACAGAATTGACCAAAAGAAATATATTATACACCTCTTCTCATACTCCAGTGACACATTGCAAGTTAGAACGTGGCAATTTTCTGCACGTCGTTTCATGTCAGGGTGTCTTGAACCATGGTCTAGTACAAGCCCCTCAACCTAAGTCAGGAACGAATCAATATGGTAATGTTATACAGGTCCAAAACTGTGAAAGTGGTTTATCAGAACCAGCAAAAAGATTTATTTTAAGCGTTTTATCATAACCAACAAAAGGACTAATGTTAAATATTAACCTACGAGGTTTCCAGACAACAGTTTTAGAATAAGCACACATATTAAGACATACCATTCTTGTATCAACATCAAATTTGTGGCGCATGTGCATTATCTCCACCATAAACAGATCAATAGGTTCCTCAGGCTTTCGGATGCAGAGAACCTGTTATGTGTGAAAAGAAAATAATTAGAGGACCAACAAGCTTGACAATCAATATCTGTGCACAGACGAGTCTTCATCCATGTGAAAGAAAAAAAAAGTGAAAAACATTAACGAGACTTCATTACAGGTCGGTTAACTCACTGAATTAACGACAATGTCAGTCAGTTGATCAGCCAAGCCTTCGTACAACTACACAAGCCACAAGAATAGATCAATGTTAAAAAGAGAGAAGATGAATCACATGAAAAAAAGATGAATTATAAAACGAAGAATACCTTTGTTCTTAGTGTCGTTCTTGCAACCATTTTTAGGATCTCTTTATCAGCTTCATCGCCTATAACCACAGGGGTCTTGAAATTCTCGAGAAATTGAATAGTAGCTCTCTTAGCAATCTCGAAGCCATCAACTAGGACACGTGGATGCATTCCTGATACATGTGTAAACTTTCATTAGGATTCTGGCTATGAAAACAGATACCAGTTTATTTATTGACACCTGTAGAATTTTTTTGGATTCAATTCAAACAAAACTTGGCAAATCAAAATTGCTGAATATAAATACACGGATAGAGATTAAAAAGATAAGAATCTTAAAACGTGTAGAGAAGCATAAAACCAAAAAAACTCATACAAATTAGAGTCGTAAGATAAAAATTGAGCCAAAATAGCGACTTACCTTCATCAATGCAGCGTTCAGACTGTTTCATAAGCTCACCAATGAAGATGACAGTGGAAGTAGTACCATCACCACTTATGTCATCCTGTGCAACAGCTGTCCTTGCTATCATAATGGCTGTTGGATTCTGAATTTGCTGCAACGGTTAGGGAGTAAAGAGTGTAAGCATCATAGAATCAAATACTAGTGACCAATATCAACACCATTGATTATGCGGCATTATCTTAAACCATTCGTCATTAGAATCTATGGCAATCCTGACAAACAATTTTACATAATTCGAAACCTACATTTATCATGAGACAACACTAAAACTTGTTTATTTTCCAACCTAATCCATCCTAAAGAAATATGGCTACTTGGACTGAACCAAATTATACTTAGTCTCTTAACCATAAGATATATAATTTCAAACAAATGCTCCTAAAATCTGATACTATATGACACAAGTCACTGCCTTTTGAGCACCCTTCATCTAAAAAGCAATACAGAGCTCGTGTATGACAGATCAACAGGATCTAAACTTCAATTACTATTAATCAGACTCACCATTTCCTTCAATAGCATGTTCCCATCCTTGGTAAGCTTAATATCCCCCGAACCACCAACAAGCCTACATTGAGTGAGCAACAAATCGAAAAGTAAACAACAAAGAAGGAAGATAAACAACATCGAGAAAATGAAAATAATGAGCAGAATACTCATAGGACCAAGGATACATCTTAATTGTTCCCTTAGGACCAAGATTCGACTTGAGCACATCCTGCAATCCCTTGGCGGCGTTGATGGTCATATGAAGCGCCGCCGATTTGTTGAGAACCTCGGCATTAGGATTCAGAACTCTCACAGACATTATTAACAACCTTGGGGCTCGTTACAGATACAAAACGCAAAGAGAAAGAAGAAGAAGTGGTGAGTGAAGTTGAGATCAAGAGCGAACGTTTAGGGCTTACTGGGGTTTAAAAAATTTTGATGAAGAGAAACGAGATATCTCAAGAGGCTTCACTTAACGTACATTACAAATTTTACCCTCAATATCATTATTTTTATGTTCACTCCTACATTACCATGTGTTTTATACTTTTACCCCAATACTCATTGACTCTTTAAATTCGATTTTAGAATTTTAAATTTCTCGGAAAACTACAATATAGTTACTAAATTTCATTAAGCTTGATTTTTTTTACATAATATACAGTAGATCAGTATTTTTGTGATTAAATAATGGTGTATTAAAGTAAAAGAATAAAATTACTTAACTATTCATGAATTTTAATATGAAAAGTTGTCTACATTATTTTCTAAATACATGTTATTGAGTAGTCTAATATTAACGAAATGAAAAATGTATTGACTTTCAACAAAAGGAAGTTATATATAAGCAAGATAAAAACATAATTCTAAATTAATGATTCTGTTAAAAAATGAAGAATTAAGACTAAATCTATACTAATAAAAATAAGGTTTTGAAACCTCTTAATCTATCCAACTCATCTTTCTCAAACTCCTATCTTCTTGCCACATCACTTCTATCTTCTTAGCACATCAGCTTTTGTTTTAGAAATTTTTTATATTTTAATAAAAAAATCAAAAGACAATTATTATTTACTTAATCACATTACTTACTATAATATGGACATTCAAAGGTCTCACATCAAATTAAGTTATATTATGTTGTAATCTATACTAAACCAATATAT